>JAHKKF010493001.1:0-11212 GCA_019740295.1 Labeo calbasu
CATTCAGGAATAAGATCGCGTGGGTGTTTGAATGGACACCTTGATATTTTAAGGATTAATAGTGCAGCTCTAATGTAAACACTGCAAAATGTTTTGCATATATAAGATAGTCACGAGATCTCGCGAGATCCAACTGGTCCCACGAGATCTCGTCACATCCTTATTGAATGGGTATATTTGTAGCAATAGCCAAAAATACATTGGATGGGTCAAATGTATCGATTTTTCTTTTATGCCAAAAATCATTAGCATATTAAGTAAAGATCATGTTCCATGAAGATATTTTGTAAATTTTCTACCGTAAATATATAAAAACGTAATTTTTGATTAGTAATATGCATTGCTATGAACCTTTTTTTGGACAACTTTAAAGGCGATTTTCTCACTATTTAGATTTTTTTGGCGCCATCTGATTCCAAATTTTCAAATAGTTGTTTCTCGGCCAAATATTGTCCTATCCTGACAGTGGAAAGCTTATTTATTCAGCTTTCAGATGTTGTTAAAATCTTGATTTTGAGAAATTTACACTTATGACTGGTTTTGTGGTCCATGGTCACATATGGCAGTAGTCTGTTATAGATGTAATTTTTATAAAGTCCTACATCTTCAGAAAAACTTGTGTTTGTACTGCAGTCTCTGGCGGGCTTGAATAATTTTGATTGCAACTGTATGTATATAATTTTTTGGTCATTGCACTCAAAATTAACTCATGCCCATGCTGCTTCTGATTATTGTTATTATCACCTCTAGGTGGTGCTTTGCATTTCTGTTGATGTTTCGAAAGACTACAACCAGGTGGAGAGCGTCATAAAACAAGTATGTTTAGTCTGATTTGTATGTCAGCATATATTCTGGTTATTGTTTTGAAACGTTACCTGTTATTAATTATTTTATCAGATGAGATGAGGTTGCTGTGTGTTTGTGTTTGCTATACAGGCTCAAGAGAAGCTGGGTCCAGTGGACATGCTGGTGAATTGTGCTGGGACGTCTATATCTGCAAAGTTTGAGGAAGTTGAAGTGGACCGCTTCAAGGTAAGAAAACATATTATAGACACTTGGGTGGATACTTTTGAATTGCTAATAAAGTGCTGTGTCCTAAACTGCTCCATATGGTGCGCTATATCGGGTGTCGGCCATTTTGTAGTGATGTCCCACAATTATTTTGATTATACCCACAATTCAGTTTGATTTTGAGTGCACATCCCATGTACACTTGCTAAAGCATTATTTCCTGAAATTCTGACAAGATGGACTGACAAACTGGAAGAGAGAGTGCTCCAGAGAGCAGAAACACGCAAGTTTGAATGAAAGACCTTTTAACATTTATTTCATGGTTGTTGCCTCCATGCCAGAAATATCAGATCCAGAAATATTTAAAACCTGTTAACAAGAAGTCTTGTCTGGTACCCAAAACTGTGTTAACCATCTTCTATCAGCCAAGAAGTTGACTGAGAAAAGCCAGAGAAGAGCAGAAGCCGGAGATGAAGTAGTGTTATACCAAAGTGTTTCTCAACAACATCCCATAAACTTTGAATTTCTATAAACATTCCCTCTTGCTCTCATTCATGAAGACAAACAGCCTTTGAAACCCACACATCATAATACAATGGAAAGGTAATATAAAAACTATAATACAATATAAACGACTCTCTCTCTCCTTTGGCTTGCTCCTTTTTTTTTTATCAGGGGTCGCCACAGCAGAGTGATCCGCACAGCCGATTTGGCACGTTTTACGCCGAATGCCCTTCCTACAATATAAATGACTAAGTTAATGAAATTAGTATATACAGTCAAACCAAAATTAATTCAAACACCTTCAACATTTCTCACATTATCGCAGTTTATTTGCTGTAGTTTAGAAAATGGTAATAAATAGTAAAAAGGTCTCATTAGCTATTAAAGCAAAACATGGTCAGGTCAAAATGTCTGAATAATTTTTGGTCGCAATTTGTTATCAGTTTTACTGGTAGTCCGCTGTGTAAAGAATTTGTGGGTATAATATGTCACAGTTTACTTTATTTTGCTACCCTCACTTACATAAATGACCTATAGTGTCCTGCACACGCTACTAAAAAATATTTAAAAAAATTTTATCTGGTGTCTGAATAATTTTTGGTTCAACTGTAAATGGCTTAAATGATTATTAGAAATGATTACATGATTAAATGGAATAATAAAATGATTAAATGATACATTTCTATAAATTAGAAATAAATTTAGAGAAAGAAAAGAAAAAGTAAAACACAACACAAATGTGTGGTTGCTCTCTTGAAGCAAAACACACAGGTTGCATTTGAGGAGTTTTTATATATTTTTTATTAATCATTACTGGATTAAAACACTAAAATGTAGAAAGACAGTATTATATAGATTAATTAATTCAAATTATATGCCAAAATTAAAATATTTTTTTTGGAGCATCAACTTAACGTGTTTTATTAACAGCCAAGTGTATTACTAAATAATGATGATCTTTTGGTGGATAGTTTAGAAGTATTCACTGATCACCTGCATGTAACACATTAATTTTAATGTATTCATAACGGTTGCCTTAGGGTGCTATGCATCCATGTCATCTTTTATCTGAGATCAAAACGCTGCTCGGGAGAGACGGTAAAAATAATAAACGTATAGAATGATGTACACTAATAATTGTTTATTCTTGTTGGCAGTATTATTTATTTAATGATTATGAACACAAATTAAGTATTTATAGACCAAATTAATATTTATTTTATTATTATTCCATGGTCTATCAGAATACTAGATTCTGATTGGCTGGCAGGTATGCAGTAAAGCCATTTAATGCACAGGTAGTTCCAAGTCAGTTTAATCACCGTTCTATATTAATGTGCTGCTTTAACTGATGCACACAAACACACGCAGAGACAGAGAGAGAGAGAGAGGTCGGAGATCGCATTATGCTGCTTACATACATAAACTTGTTGTCAATGCTTCCCCGCAAATTTTATTAATAAAAATAGCATTGATATTAGATTGCTACATTATATTCCTCAGCAACGAGGTGGTAAAATCTCCATTTTTTTTAAATGGATTAGTTGTTTGTAGAGAGAGATGCGCAGACTCTCTCTTGATCGATAATTATTTGAAATAAATGCTATAATTCATTCAAATAAATGTGATCTTACCACACTATTTAATCTCTGTGTCTGATTTGAAGCAGGCAAAATGCAAGAGTTAACAAGCCGTAACTGCCGAAAATAACTGTAATTTTTACACATTCGGTCAAATATTGTTCTGCAAAAAAATAATACTAGTTTTACAATTTTAAACAAATTGTTGTTTTGGAAGTGGACTTCTCCTTTAACTTGTCTATAACTTGGCAAATGACCATGGAATAAGCAGGATAATCAACGGCTTGCCGTGCATTAAAGGATTTTAAATGCACTTCGCTTTGCGTCGAGCGGTTTTATGCCTTCACGTCGTGCATTTAAAATCCTTTAATGCGCAGGAAACCGTTAGTTATCCCTTATATATACTATTTGAAACCAGAAAGCGGGCCTAGAGGTATTTTTTCTTACTATATAAGTTAATAAGTGTTACTTTTTACTAAATACATGTATGATAAAAGTACGTAAGTGATCAAGCTGTTTCTGCGATGCAAAATGTACACATCGCTAATTTTAATTTTGTTTACTCCTTGCTAATATAGTGCGCTCAACTGCAATACTCTATATTGGAATAGGTGAATGAGTAAAGAAATGAATGAGTGAGCAATTTTGGACACAGCACAGGTCTTTTTTGTAGTAGATTTCAGGTTACAGGCTGGTGAGATTGATCAAGGTTAGACGTAAACTCAGGAAAGTGGATCTCAATTGTGTGCTCTCTTTTAACAGAAAATGATGGAGGTGAACTATCTGGGCAGCGTTTACCCCACCCGGGCAGTGATCACTACTATGAAGGAAAGGCGGATGGGACGCATCATGTTTGTGTCATCACAGGCAGGCCAGATCGGCCTCTTTGGCTACACGGCCTACTCACCGTCCAAATTCGCCTTGCGTGGTCTGGCTGAGGCCTTGCAGATGGAGGTGTGTGCACTCATGATGCTCGCTCAGTATCTACCACATGGCAGTTCGTTGAAACTTTGATTTCAATTTAGCTTCTGATCTTTCTTAGATGAAGCCCTATAATATCTACGTGACTGTGGCGTATCCTCCAGACACTGACACTCCAGGTTTTGCAGAAGAGAATAAGACCAAGGTGAGATAATAGACTTTTTTTTTTTAACTTTTTTCCTTAATAGAATTAGTCTCTGAATATTAAATACCTGAAATATTAGAATAGAACATTAATATTAATAGATTATTTAAACGTGAGGGATTTCTAATAATGCAGGTCTGTGCTCTGTTGAATGCTAATATTGGGTGGCTTTTTGTCCGTGCAAAAAGCAATAATGGGTAAAACATTGAACTAATACTTTATTTTAAGGACCAGTTCTCACTGTTAACTAGTTGGTTATTAGTGTGCACATTACTAGCATACTGGCTGTTTATTAGTACTTATAAAGCACATATTAATGCCTTATTCTGCATAACTATATTTTAGATCCCCTAATCCGACCTTGTTAATAAGCAGCAGATTAGGAGTTTATTGAAGGAAAACTCCTATTTAACAGTTAGTTAATAGTGAGAATTGATCTCTAAACTAAAGTGTAACCAACATTTTTTGTCCTGCCTGTGTTTTATTTTTCTGGTTTTGACTTTCTCTTTGGCAGCCTCTGGAGACTAAGTTAATTTCAGAAACGTCTGGAGTCTGTCAGCCTGAGCAAGTAGCAAAAATTGTGGTGAAGGATGCAGTGGTAAGTATGGATTGGTTTCATCCAACAATAGTCGACTAGTCAGCTTTTAGCTTTTAATAATGTGCCTTTATACCCCTGTCTTGTTTTTCACTCTGTCCAGCCGTCCTTTAAACTAATTCAGCCAAAATGTAAATGCTGATCATTTCCTCACCCTCATGTTGGTCTTAATTTGTAGGACCTACCTTCCTTCTCCATGTGAAACACAAAAGATATTTTGAGAAATATTTCTATATATATTTGTTAGGGCTGGGTTTTGACACAAATTTCACGTTTCGATCCGATCCGATTTCGGATCCGAAATTTCCGCATACGCATATGATCGGAACTCCACACATCGCCCGCACTACTCTCGGAATTGGAATTGAATGACTTCCGGTCTGTCGCTTGTCGTTTGTCGAAGATAGTGGAAAGGCGGCTTCTGGAAGGACACGATTAGTTCACGTGTGCTACGCGCCGACGCGTCTGTTGATTGAAGCTCTCAAGCAATCTGCCACTCCATATTAAACATTTATTGTTAGATTACTGCAATACAATGGACAGAATTTGAAATCTGAGACTTTGTTTCAAATTGGATGTTCCATCCATTAACTGAAAACAGGCTAGACTAATCGATTCTGGGGATTTAAGAATTGATATTGTTTCGTAAAAATGAGAATCAAATAATATCAAGATATCAATATTTCGCCCTAATATTTGTATATAATGGTCTTCAAAGTATCTTAATTTTGGGTAAATTATACCTTCATCTCCAGTTGGTAACAGGACAAGCTGACACACAACTATCTGCTCCTTAGTTGATTTAATTTAATTATTTTTTTTTTTTTTTTTTTTTATATATTTCTTGAATTAGAGTCAAAAGATTTAATATGCATAATTTCATATAATATAAAATATAATACTATAAGAGCTATTGTTCTCTCAAATATCCTGTTTCTGTTCACTCACAGCAGGGAAATTTCACCAGCTCATTTGGACCCGATGGCTACATGCTGTCAGCGCTGACCTGTGGGATGTCACCTGTTACCTCCATCACTGAGGGGCTGCAGCAGGTACGGCCCATTATCACAAAACACTAAGAGTCTGAATCTAGTGCAACAGTGTCATCATGTTTAACTCACTGACAATACCCTAGGAGACGGAAATGGATGACTCCTCCCTTTCTGTGTAATTATTTCTGCATCATGTGCCTTTCATCATCCTGCTTAGTCTTTGTATCTTAGTAACATCATGTTTGCATTCAGCTTTCGTAGGGCTATTTGAGTCAATCACAGTCTTAGATATTCCCTTTGAAGATTTTAATGAGCCTCTTGACTTTTGCCCAGCTTTTTCCTGACTCAAAACTCTCTAAAAGCTGAGGAATAAACCTGTGAGATCAGCCAGATGGCATTTTTTTGCTCTTCCTTTTTTATGAATTCCTTTGAAGAATAGAAGATATCCACCTTTTTTTCCCCTGTGTGAGTGGGTGAGCGGCCATTTGTAAATTTTATAGGCCTGGCTTCTGGTCTCATCTGCATTTAGCTATTTTTAGCTGTACAAAACAGCTCGTTTTGCTGCTTGATATTGCAAATTGGTGTGTTTTAATTATTATCTTAATTATGAACACACTGGTTTGTAGTGCAAACAGTTTTACCGTTACGGCACGTTGTTATTCTTCTCGTTATTTCCCTATAGCGGATAATGAACCGGAAGTCTCGCCCATAGGCTTATTTCTGCGTTGAAGAAAAAGGTGGTTAGTCACAGTAGATTTTAAAGAAAATTCAAATCAGCAGATTGTTTTAATATTTGGGCTAATTTAATTATACGTTTTCCCTACGAATAACAATGTAGTACCAATATAGTACCATTTATGTGAAGTTCATATTTTATCCAAGAATTTTTGAAGAAAGTCTGCAGATTCAGTCTCTGGCTCGATTATTAGTAGTATCGCAGTGTTAAAGCTTTTATTACTTCTATTCCCATTCCTTGTCTTGTTGACAAAATTATGTAGTTTCTAAATCAGTCCAGCTGTTTGATGTCATGGCAACTACCCAGTCTGGATTCTGTGTAATCATAACCTAATAAATGTACAAAATCTCTTTTTTTAAAAATAGCTGAGACAGATGGATAGATTGGTGGGTTGGTTGGAGAGCGGGATAGATAGATAGATGGATAAATAGATGGATAGATGGTTGGAATATACAAGTATAGATGGATAGATAGAATATATAGGTATGGACAGATACAGTTAAAGTCAAAGGTTTACATACACCTTGCAGAATCTGCAAAATGTTCATTATTTTACCAAAATAAGAGGGGTCATACAAAATGCATGCTATTTTTAATTTAGTACAGACCTGAATAAGGTATTTCACATAAAAGACATTTACATATAGCCCACAAGAGAAAATAATAGTTGAATTTATAAAAATGACCACAGTTTACATACACTTGATTCTTAATACTGTGTTGTTACCTGAATGATTCACAACTGTGTTTTTTTGTTTAGTGATAGTTGTTCAAGAGTCCCTTGTTTGTCCTGAACAGTTAAACTGCCCGCTGTTCTTCAGAAAAATCCTTCTCATTCCACAAATTCTTTGGTTTTTCAGCATTTTTGTGCATTTGAACCCATTCCAACACTGAGGACAATTGAGGGACTCATATGCAACTATTACAGAAGGTTCAAATGCTCACTGATGCTCCAGAAGGAAAAACAATGCATTAAGAGCTGGGGGGTGAAAACTTTTGAACAGAATGAAGATGTTTACATTTTTCTTATTTTGCATAAATATTATATATATATATTTCTTTCATTTAGTACTGTCCTTCAGAAGCTACAGAAGATACTTACATCTTTCCCAGAAGAGAAAATAAGTTAAATTTACCCTGATCGTCAAATTCAAAAAGTTTTCACCCCCCGGCTTTTAATGCATTGTGTTTCATTCTCAAACATCAGTGAGCGTATGAACCTTCTGTAATAGTTGCATGTGAGTCCCTCAGTTGTCCTC
The DNA here is from genome assembly GCA_019740295.1 of Labeo calbasu. Classification (NCBI taxonomy): domain Eukaryota; kingdom Metazoa; phylum Chordata; class Actinopteri; order Cypriniformes; family Cyprinidae; genus Labeo; species Labeo calbasu. The sequence goes on from JAHKKF010493001.1 coordinate 7,804, forward strand.
AGTGTCAAAAGATGGATCTAAAAATCATACAGTTTTTGTTGGATACACAAAAATGCTGAAAAAACAAAGAATTTGTGGGACCTGAAGGATTTTCTGAAGTGCAGTGGCAGTTTAACTGTTCAGGACAAACAAGGGACTCATAAACAACTATCACTAAACAACAACAACAAAAAAAACACAGCTGTGGATCATTCAGGTAACAACACAGTATTATGAATCAAGAGTATATAATCTTTTGAACAGGGGCATTTTTATAAATTAAAATAACTATTCGTTTCTTTTGTGGACTATATGTAAACGTCTTTTATGTGAAATATCTTATTCAGGTCAGTACTAAATCAAAAATAACATGGAGTTTGTATGATCCCTCTTATTTTGGAAATATAATTAACATTTTGCAGACTCTGCAAGGTGTATGTAAACTTTTGACCTCAGCTGTAGATAAAAGAGATAAAGACAGATGTGTTATGTGTTAAAATGGTCATATTATCTCACTCTGTCCAGATTGTGACGATGGGTCTGTTCCGCACCATCGCTCTCTTCTACCTGGGCAGCTTCGACAGCATCGTCCGCCGCTGCATGATCCAGAGAGAACAATCCAAAGCAGCAGACAAGAGGGAGTAGCACCAGCATTCCCACCTCCATCAGCACCACTACATTCACACACACACACACACACACACACATCACAGCACGCACCCCCCCGGCAGACGTGTTTAAATGCGTAGAAGAGGTCTACACTGACAAAACACTGTTTCTGCTGTTGTTTTTTTCAGTAGACCTGTAATAGGTGTCCAATCTTTCATGATGTCTTTCAGGACCCCGATCATTCCAGTGCATGCTGCATCAATATTTCAAGCTCTTTAAAAAAACAAAAAACAACTTTATTTGCATCTAAATGATTTACTCTTTGGCTCTCACTGCCTCTAGTACATTGTTTCAGAAGGTTTGTGGTCGTTCTCTAAACCACACACACACACACACACTACTAGTTCTTGTTCTAGCCGGTTGGCGTAATGTTATTTCAACACTAGAATTAATTTCAGTCAACTTTTATTTATATTGAGATATGCCGTATAGGTAAAAAAAAAATCTGTATAGGTGAAGAACAACTTCACTTCCTTATGTTACAATGAGATGAAGAACTAATGTTCTTCTGACTGGTCTGTGATGTTTGTAGTCAAGCACTGTATCTTCCTGCTTTTAGATTTCATAGTTTTAAGGTACGGACACAGGACGTCTGTGTTCTCGGATGAAACAGCCTGAGTCTGCCACTCTGCCTTATCTTCTTTGCTCTGTGTGGGGTTTTCTGAAGGAAATGTTTACCTTGTAAATGTGCGTGCGCGTGTGTGTATGTATATTTGTCTGCTTGTACGCATGCGTTTAGGTGACCTCAGGGGCTTTTAAGAGTTCACTGAACTGAAGGATGGGTCAGGATAAGCCATTGTGGTGGTAAAGGCTCGCTGGCTCGAGTCACTGCACCTCTCTGCCAACAGGTGGAGCTGGAGATCCAAACGGATCAGGTGCAACCAGAGCGAAAGAGCTGATCTATCTGAATAATCATAGTCGGATAGTTAGACGTCCACAACCCCAGTACTCTGTAGTATTGAAGGTGAATAAATGCAGGTGCATTGATTGTTCACGCAGGCATTTCAAATACTGTAGATGTTGTGAAGCTTGATCAGATTTGTACACCAAAACAAGCAATATGGCTTCCACAAAGTGAAGTGAATTTCCTCGTGCTCTGCTCTGTCGTAACGTCAAATGGATGGGTCCAGCATATAAACTGTGTTTTCTGATTTAGGCCTTCCAAACTCGCCCCTTGTCCTTGTTGCAAGTCGTACCTTACTGACAACACAATAGCTAGAGAGAAAATGACACTTACTCATGCTGTTGTAATATTTGCCTTCCTCACTGTCATAAGTAATCACATGTGATGTGATCACACCCAAAGTGGATGTTTATGAGAAGTCTGTCTCTTAAATGCCTGAATGCACAGAAAAATGTCAATTTAAAGGGATAGTTTACTCAAAAATGAACATTCTGTTATTGTTTACTCACGCTAATGTTCTTCCAAGCCTGTAGGACTTTCTGTTCCGTAGAACACAAAAGGAGAACTTTAGAGAAATGTTCGTGCTGCTCCTTTCCTTAGAGTAAAAGTGAAGGAGGACTTCAAATCTGCAAAAAGAACCGTAAAAGTGATCCATATGAGATGCATTTGTGGGAGAAACAGAGAAATTTAATCCCCTTGAATATATTGTACATGAGATTTGAGAGTTATAGCATAGAAACAGTTTGTTGTCAGTGATTAATGATTTTGAATTTGGCTTAATATGGCTTCAAGACTTTCAAGACTAAAATTGAGGTCAAAAGTTTACATACACCTTGCAGAATCTGCAAAATGTTAATTATTTTACTAAATAAGAGGGGTCATATAAAATGTGTATTATTTTTTTTTTATTTAGTACTGACTGGAATAAGATATTTCACATAAAAGACATTTACATATAGTCTAAAAGAGAAAGTAATAGTTGAATTTATAAAAACGACCTTTTTCGAAAGTGTACATATGCTTGATTCTTAATGCTGTGTTGTTACTTGAATGATCCATAGCTGTTTTTTGACCTTCAGGTCCCACAAATTCTTTGGTTTTTCAGCATTTTTGTGTATTTGAACCCTTTCCAACAATGACTGTATGACGTTGAGATCTTTTCACACTGACGACTGAGGGACTCATATGCAACTATTAAACAAAGTTCAAACGCTCACTGATGCTCCAGAAAGAAAAATGATGCGTTAAGAACCGGAGGGGTGAAAACTTTTAGAATTTGAAGATCAGGGTGAATTGAACTTATTTTGTCTTTTGGGAAACATGTAAATATCATCTGTAGGGCAGTACTAAATGGAAAAAAATATAATATTTAGGCAAAATAAGAAAAATGTCCACATCTCCATTCTGTTCAAAAGTTTTCACCCTCTGGCTCTTAATGCATTGTGTTTCCCTCTGAAGCATCAGGGAGTGTTTGAACCTTCTGTAATAGTTGCATATGAGTCCCTCAGTTTTCCTCAGTGTGAAAAGATGGATCTCAAAATCATACAGTCAGTGTTGGAAAGGGTTCAAATAAACCCTTTTGAATTTGTGGCAACTGAAGGATTTTTTTGAAGAACAACAGGCAGTTTAAGTGTTCAGGACAAACAAGGGACTCATGAACAACTATCACTAAACAGCTGTGGATCATTCAGGTAACAACACAGTATTAAGAATCAAGCATATGTAAACTTAAACAGGGTCATTTCTTATAAATTCAACCATTATTTTCTCTTGTGGACTATATGTAAATGTCTTTTATGTGAAATATCTTATTCAGGTCAGTACTAAATAAAAAATAACATGCATTTTGTATGATCC
>JAHKKF010493003.1:0-24277 GCA_019740295.1 Labeo calbasu
TCCTCAAAAAACATAATTTCTTTACGACTGAAGAACGAAAGACATGAACTTCTTGGACAACAAGGGGGTGAGTACATTATATGTGAATCTTTGTTTTGGAAGTTGACTTCTCCTTTAAGTAATTTTTATAAAGATGCCTGGTGTGCATCTTGAGACAAAACAAAGCTGATATATTTTAAGATCAGTCAGTGCAAGTTTCTTTCCGTTGAAACAGCTCAGACTTACATTATAGTTTAGGACTAGGCTTAAGCCTTGTCTTTGAAACCAGGGGTTAGTTAATTGGTTTAGTTTACGATTACACCACTAATCTGGCTAAACAAAAGGGCAAGAGCTGATCCAAGAGCTTTTACCATTATGCTCTTCTCTCTGTAACGAATACACTATAAGTCACTTTGGATAAACACACCGCCTAAAAGACAAATCACTCATTATTGTTTTGGGTCGATCCTGTTCTCTCCAGACACCAAACTAGTCACTAACCAGCCCCTCCCCGGTCGTCCCACTCCCACTCCCGTACGCATCAATCAAGCGCTCTTCTTGGATCAGCCCTGTGAATTTCACACGTTGTTTCCTCCCGGCTCAGATCGCTCTTTGTGTCTGCTCCCAGACCGGCGTTCCCTCCTCTCAGTGTGGATACTTGATCCTCATCAACCCCACTCACGACGGGAATGTACCGACATGAAGAATGAAGCGTGGCGTCTGTTTGTGCCGAACCTGAGCTTCCTGGCATGCCAGCGTGGGCAGAACGGATCAAGGGACGTACTGCTCCGCAGATTACACGGGCCGATTAGAAGTGCTAAGTGCGTTTTGTCAGAATCATATTTCAGCGGGACGGAGCGGGAAGCATTGAGGAAAACCAGCAGCTTTTCCGCACTCCTGCCGTCACCACCGTGCAACCTGATCCGTCTTACGCATCCAGACAGCATACGTGTGTGTGTGTGTGTGTGTGTGTGTGCGCGTGTGTGTGCCCGAGAGGGGCACTTGGAGTTTAATGGATTTAAGGTCTGTCTCAGCGAGTATCCTCCTTTGGGGATGGTTTGGTTTGGTTTTTGGGGTGGAGTTATTGGGGGGAAGCAATGCTCAACTTTTCTCAGTCAACAGTTTTGAGCTTTTCAACAGGAAGAGATGGTGGAGGACTGTAATTTTGGGGAGAAACTAACTAAACGTCGGGACGTGACAAGCTTAAGTACATTCTCAGTTGCATCACAGCACTTCTGTTTTCAAAATAACAGTAACAACTAGCTATTTTTTTATCAAGCAGCAGTGCAGTGCAACAAGAATGCTATTTTTTTCTCTGTTTATTCAGTAAAATGTCTTTGCATCACATTACATAATGCACTAGTGATTTTAGGTAACAAAAACATACCTTAAATGTCTCTCTTTCTCTCTCACTCAAATAGCATTGGGAAATCTGATTCATTTAAGCAGTCGATTCATTTGAACAGTTCAACTGATTCATTTGAATCATCATGCATTTGTGTTAACTCCCTTCATACAAAATACATTTTTATGAGATTGTGGCTGTCATAAACAAAATATAAACGAAACGCCATTGGCTATTTAAAAAGGGGGGCGGAGCTGCTGGATATGTCCCGCCCTGTCTTCTTGTTTCAGTGGAAATTAGACATAGAATAACGGTGTGTTTCAAAGCACTTCAGTGTACCTTGAAATGTATATTCTGAAAAAATAACAATGTTTTCTGACCTTAGATGCATTTAAACCTATTGTGGGTTGTAATACTCAATATTAGAACACTTTAAAATACCATATGACCTGCTATTTAACAACTACCTTACAACACTATTAATAAGCAGTAGTTAGGAGTTTAGAGGTTACTGAAGTTTTAGTTAATAGTTAGTTAACAGTGAGAACAGGGCCCTAAAGTATGACTGAAATGTTTCTTGAGCAGTAAACGAGCATATTAGAATGATTTCTGAAGGATCATGTGACACTAAAGACTGAAGTAATGATGCTGAAAATTCAGCTTTGATCACTGGAATAAATTAAAATTTAAGATATATTACAATAGAAAGCAGTTTTTTTAATTTTAATAATAATTTTACTGTTTTTACTATATGTTTGGCCAAATAAATGCAGCCTTGGTGAGCAGAAGAAACTAAATCTGATCAATAGTTTAGCACTATGGGCCTCATTTACCAGTCTAATGTAGAAACGATCGCAGACCCAAGCACACAAATCAACTTAAGATTCACTATGTTGTGATTCATGAAACATGCGTATGCTGTCAATCCCGGTGTACGAAAGATGTGGCAGCAGAAAACAATCGTCATTTAAATATCACACCCCTTAAAACACCCCTAGAGTTTACAACATGGAAAAACATAACCCGGCCAAAAAGAGGAAGCAATCTCATGAAAGTTCAATAGATCTTACTCTAAAAACACGCTTTAACATTATAATTGCAAACAATGGCATTCATTTATATGTATATTAAATACCAGTAAACAAAACAAAACATTTACAAACATTTTAAACACTATATAGCCTATTTAGTCCTCCTTAATCCACAACAAACCCTTTAAATGAATGGTATTACAGAACATATATGAAAAATGAGTAGCTATAAAATTTTATATTAAACTATAAAGTAAAACACAAATTAGGCTATAGTGGCATTCATTATAAACAGAATACAAATGTCAAGCTAAAATTAATTTATTAAAGCGAAACTAAACGGCATTGGGCTCAGAAGTCTCTCTCATTAGACATCCAAATGTTTCCATTTTTTGCCATGTAACATTTGATTGGTAAACTATTATCTGTGATGTAAACAAGACTTTGTAATTCACTTGTGCTCCAATATCCACGTAAAACATCATCCTTTATGTGCACAAAAATGTTTATTTCGGTGCTGCAAGCTGATTTTACAGCAGACATTTTACATTGAGCAGCGTAACATTTATGCTTGGTTGACTGCATTTTAGTTTGATTAAAGGAGAAGTCCACTTCCAGAACAACAATTTACAAATAATTTACTCACCCCCTTGTCATCCAAGATGTTCACGTCTTTCTGTCTTCAGTCGTGAAGAAATTATGTTTTTTGAGGAAAACATTTCAGGATTTTTCTCTATATAATGGACTTCATTAGGTGCCACAACTTTGAACTTCCAAAATGTAGTTTAAATGCAGCTTCAAAGGGCTCTAAATGATCCCAGCCGAGGTAGAAGGGTCTTATCTAGCGAAACAATCTGTCATTTTTTTCGGAAAATAAAAATTTGTATACTTTTTAAGCACAAAAGCTCCTGTAGCACTAGCTCTGGGATGCGCGTCCACCACGCTACGTACTATTGAATCACGTCGAAAGGTCATGCGGAACTACAGACCCAGTGTTTACAAAGCCAAAATAGTTTTACAAAAGGGCAATGCCACTGTTTCAGGGCAACTGACATAAAAGGAACAACTAAATCAATATCATATTTAAATTTTCAAATAATATTTTGCTGGGTAAATCCCGTGTATAATTTTGAATAATACTTCCTTAACCCTTTTTGTAATTACAGTAAATATTGATTAGGTATTAACGAAACCTTTTTCCAAACAATATCTGTTGACTAATTCCAATATGAATAAAAATAAGGCAAGTTATAGAACTGTTCTGTGATGTTTATTCTCAAGTCTCGATCTTATGAGATTTTACAAATCTTTTAGTGTGAACCCAGCCTTACACTGCTATGCGCTAAAGCCCCGAAAGAAAACAAAACAAAAAAAAAAAGCTTTGTTTGTCAATCAGGAAAATAAGCTAAATTAACAAAATGCTGTCATTATACAATTATCCGTAATTTTCTACGCTGCACGCAAATTCAGATTAACTCAGAAACTTGCGTACACAAGCTCAGACCTGACGTGAGATTTGACCGTAGCCACTGCTCACGTAGAAACGACCGTACGCTCAGTATTCTGTCGTACATTTGTTTCATAACTGTGGCCTATTATGTTTTTTACACATTTATCACTTGTGGCTATCCACAATATTATCAGACAAACTTGCTCTTTTCTACTGTAAATCTATAACATCAACTCGACTCCACCATAAGAGCACATTTTACCGAAAACCACACCGTTTGTGGAACAGACTACTTTATCAAAAGGGCAGCCTGACTGTATTTGAACTACTTTAAATTATGAGCAGCTTGTAGCTTGGCAAGCTTAGGTTTCGAAGCAGCTTCCCTAACACTGGTGGGAAATAAGAGAGAAGACTCTGGCAGGCCCGCTGAAAGGCCTCCGACAGACGTGAGCGCAGAGGAAAGAATTTTCCCCCCAAATCTGGCACTTTTTTCGCCTGTTGGTCCTTCGCCTGACTGACTGACTGACTCGCAGACACCAGGTGCCGGGGGGAAACAGAATCGCTAATGCACCTGGAGCTTTTTTACGGCAGAGACAAGATCGCTGGAGTCCGACCGCATGCCTGAAACACACTAACTCTATACCCACCGACCTTTCTTTTGTTTTCGATTCCCGTTTTTTTCCCCCACTATGAGATTTGTGGTTTGGGTTACTTAAATTCCCAGATATTGGCATATGGAAAAAATCTACTTGTCAAGCGTGCCGGTGGTCTTCTCATCTTCGGGTTATGTAATATTCATTGTGCGCAAAGTCAAAAGCGAAAAAAAGTGAACAAGGAGCTAAGGGTTCAAGGGGACTTTCGGTCTGCAATCAGCCACAAACTAGGGTAGCGTACAACTGGAAATACCATATATTGTTTTGGTTGGCTCGTAGGATTGTATATATCCACACACAACCGGGATTTTTGGATAATTGCATCTTCATTTCAAAGGGTAAACTACAAATCCAATAATGCAATATGCTTAGACAATACTTCCTGCCCCAGAATATGAAAACCTGCAGGCGCTGGAGGCGTTCGGAGCCTCCGAGGCCGCTTTCAAATATGCGAATTCCTTTCGGCACGAAAAATCCATAATCCTGGCAAAGAAAGGCCCAAGGGGCTGGAAAATATGCACGGCATTATTAATGTACGTGAGCAGGCCAACAGAATTCTTGCTTTCTTTCTGGTAGTATTTCAGCAGCAAAGCTGCACGTTCCAACAGGAGTTTACCGCCGTTTACCAGCGCGATAAAGGCATTAAAGAGCAAAACAGCTGAGCTTTCTCTCTCCCGTCGTCTTTCAACGCTGTTAAGAGGATGAAGACATCAAAGAGTTACACTGAGTCATAAACGTTGCTATGAAACACTTGATTTACGGACTTGACAACTCCTGAATCTTAAGCGGTCCTGGAGGAAAGACGAAGATGGCGGACACATGAGAATCTGAGCGTGAGATTATGATAACAGACTGCGAGAGCACAGCGGTTCGCGACTGCTGGGTCGTGACCCAAAGAGGTTCACAGGTTTGGTCTGAAAGGGTCGCCGAAAGAAAATCTGACTAATAAAATGGAACTAAACATATGATAATTAAAAAGGAAGTTTGACATCTTTTGAAAACAGTATTTTGGCACAATTTTTATCTGACACTTGGTAGAAGCTACCCACATTTGGCAGATTCCCACATGGACAGGTTTTGTTTATGATTATAGGATATCTAAAATATGCGTGTCTTGTTAAACCATTTGAGAACAACTATTCTGGCACAGAGAAAAGAGAAAAAAATCTAAGATTAAACAAGGCACTTATTCCACAGCATATATAACTGACTGCATAAATTGACCACTTTTCCCACTTGCACCCATAATTTGGCAAAATTAAATCCCCGCAGAGCTCTGAAAGGAACTAAAGTGACCTCTAAATCAGTGGGCTTGCCGCACTTGACACGGATAAGCCTCGTCTCACCTTGGATGGTTTGGCAGAACTTCAGGCTGCTGTTTTCGGCAGTCGCAGGTCCGTCCGATGAAGAATGCTTTTCCCGGATCACTCTGTGTTCCCAGCCAGTGAAGGAATCCACGGCCTGGCCCACTGGCTCGATGAACAGTCTTTCCTCTTCAGTCTGAACCAGGCCAGTCTGCGAGAAAACACATGAGGTGGAACAATCAAAGACGGCACGTAAGTAAGCCTTTATCTGGATAGCATTCATAACTAGCATTCATAATGTTTTGAAAACTCAGAAATGTCCAGTAAGATGTTAAAAAACAAGTCATGTTACTCTAAAGCACAGAAAGGGAATAATACAATTTTAGATAGATAGAGAGAGAGAGAGAGAGAGAGAGAGAGAGAGAGAGTGTTTTTCAATGAATGAATGAATGAATGAATGAATGAATGCATGAATGAATAAATAAATAAATAAAAAACATTTTTCTATGAAAAATATATTTATATAAATATTTAGTGATTTTATTTTAATTACATTTAATATATAAATATACATTTTACCATTAATAAAAGATGTCATGTTTTTCAAAAGCCAAAAATGTATAATATATTCATGACACATATGTGACCCTGGACCACAAAACCAGTCTTGAAGGTCAATTTTCTGAAATTGAGATTTATACATTATCTGAAAGCTGAATAAATACGCTTTCAAAAGCCTTCCATTAGTGTATGGTTTTGGCCGAGATACAGCTATTTGAAAATCTGGAATCTGAAAATCATCTTTAAATTTGTCCAAATAAAGTTCTTAGTAATGCATATTACTAATCAAAAGTTTGATATATTTACGGTTGGAAATTTACGAAATATCTGAATGGAACATGATCTTTACTTAATATCCTAATGATTTTTGTTATAAAAGAAAAATATATAATTTTGACCCATAAAATGTGCTACTTCATATCATATGACAAGCTATTTTAGCTATTTTTTTATATTGATTTAATTTTTATATATTTTTAACTATTATAATATATGATATACCAGATATTGACTATACTACCTGAACAAACAGCTCGTATTTCATCAGCTTCACTTGCAAACAGTGTGGACAGTTAGATTTTAAATGGATCTGATTTGGATTTGAAATCAAATCTGTAGTGTCAACAAAGCTATATTCCTATAAGAAAAAAAAACAACCTCTTATTAAGGGTACTACACTACAGTTGAGGTCAAAAGTTTTTACCAAAATGAGGGGGATCTTACAAAATGCATTTTATTGTTTATTTAGTACTGACTTGAATAAGATATTTCACATAAAAGACAGAAGGAGAACTTTTTGAAGATCAAGTGTAAATGTAACTTATTTTGTCTTCTGGAAAACATGGAAGTATCTTCTGTAGCCTCTAAAGGGCAGTACTAAATGAAAAAATATGACATTTAGGCAAAATAAGAAAAATGTACACATCTCCATTCTGTTCAAAAGTTTTCACCCCCCACTCTTAATGCTTTGTGTTTCCTTCTGAAGCATCAGTGAGTGTTTGAACTTTCTGTAATAGTTGCATATGAATCCCTCAGTTGCCCACAGTGTGAAAAGATGGATCTCAAAATCATACAGCTATTGTTGGAAAGGGTTCAAATACACAAAAATGCTGAAAAACCAAAGAATTTGTGGGACCTGAAGGATTTTTCTGAAGAACAGCAGGCAGTTTAACTGTTCAGGACAAACAAGGGACTCATGAACAACTATCACTAAATAAAAACAAACACAGCTGTGGATCATTCAGGTAACAACACAGTATTAAGAATCAAGTGTATGTAAACTTTCGAACTGGGTCATTTTTATAAATTCAACTATTATTTTCTCTTGTGGACTATATGTAAACATCTTATTCAGGTCAGTACTAAATAAACAATAACATGCTTTTTGTATGATCCCTCTTATTTTGGTAAAATCTGAAGGGGGGGGCGTAAACTTTTGACCTCATCTGTATATTTCAAGTCTTCTGAAGTCACATGATAGCTCTGTGTGAGGGACAGACTGAAAGTGAAGTCATATGAACTACTTTCATGGTGTTTTTCACTATGAACTGCTGCTGTATTGTACATATGACATAACTTTATTTTGCATGAACAAGTTCTTTAAGCTTGCATAGAGAATCTCCAGTGACGTGCTCCAGGAGGAAACTGATGTGTTTTCTATGACAGCAAAGCCAGGATCATTCATCACGAGCCCCTCTGAGGATCTTGCATATACTGTGCATTTGCCTTGTTTCCCCTCTGTCTGACTGTGACGCCCCTCGTGGATTCAAGGGCACAAAGATGTGAAATGTGAGAATAATTCATCTCTTGTTGCCAAATCCTGAAAAACAACCAAGTCAGCATCAAATCCGACGACAGCGCTCAGTCAAGCGGGAGAGTCTGGACTGATGCTGCATCCGTGCAGCACAGTGAAGGCTTTCACTGGAGAAAAGAGTGGAAAATGCACATGGATGGAGGTGAGGGAGATGTGCATTGAGCCCCGGGCGGGCGGAGGAGGAGGAGAACATGGGAGTGCTGACAGGAAGTTGCCCACAGAGGCTGTAAAACACACGCTTTCATCACAACATGTACAGGCAAACCCCACATGAACCAGGTTAAACAAAGTACAGTTACATATGGCTACACTCTGAGGAGAGATAGAGCCGTAAAAAAGGCCAGAAATGACATTAACAGGCAGGAAGACCTTGTTTTGGTCCTCTCCAACTTCAACATTGTTTAAACAAGCTTACTAAGTAGAAGCTAGTAGAATGAGATCTGAAGGTCACTGTTCCAAAACCTACTGAGTTCCCTACATAGACAGCATTTATGCAACCTTCTTTTGGACAAAATCCACATTTGCGTCAGATGGATTCTTCTCATAGAAGGCAATCCTATAATGCATTGCAACAAGCTCAGTAAAAAAAACTGGTAACTGTAACTATAAATATGATTTCCATGATGCAAAATAAATGTGGTCAGAATCACATAATCCAGCCATAAAAAGTGGAATTTACAGTGTAACGCAAAATGTCATGCCATTTGGCAAATTTTGAGTGAATAAATCAAAAGCAGAACTGTACAATAAATCAAATGGCGATACAGACTAGAGTCTGTGAATATTGCAGCAAGATTGCTCTATGTGTACAAATTCAAGCATGCAAGACTCTAATGTTGTTTTCAGCATTTGCCGTCTCACTATTTTGAGGAAACTCCACATTTAAATTTTCATTTACAATTTAAAACACTAATTAAATTGTTAATGTTTGATGCCTTCATTTGATTACCACAGTTTTTGATAATAAATCATAAATCAAGAAAAAATTTAATTCAACACAAAATTGATGCATAATATTATCGGACCGATATCGGAATCGGCCAATATTGGCTTTAAATGTAAACATCGGCATCAGCCCGATATTAAAAATTATGCAGATAAGTCTTGCGCTGTTGGCCTACTTCTAATAAAATGAAAGTAAAATACACAAATAACATTTAGACTGTGATTCTGATTAAATAAAGCAGTAACTGATGTCATAAAATCATGAGTATGTTTTGATTTAAAGGACAGAAGCTATAGCTTACATTAATTAAAAAAAAAAAAAAACATCACAGACATCACACTTATAAATTAAATAATTGTATATATACTGATTTATTCATTAATGTGTAATATGTTACTTTTTTCTCTTTTTTAAAAAAAGTTGAGCTCTAAAAGATTTTCAGGATTTTTACAAATGTTGAATCTTAAAATAAAATGTTAAGGTTACCACTGCAGTTTTCTGAGAAAAAAAAGCGATTAATACATAGTTTATTTATAGTTATTTTCAAAGAATAAAATTAAAAACTAACCAAAAATAAAAATAATTTGCTTATAATTTCCACACAGGAGAGACTTGGTGTTGTTTCCAAACAAAAGGAAATATATCGGCATCGGCTATCGGTCAAAATGAGTTGAAAAATATGGGCATGTCGGATATCAGCAAAAATCCAATATTGTGCATCCCTAAAAAAAAATAAAAAATAAAGCATTTCATTGGGCTCTATTTTAATACATGTTAAAGTTTTATAAAATCAATCACACAGACATGTGTTACGCAAATGTAATCAATCTAGAAAAATTAAAAAGAAAAACACATAATTTGAGGAAAATAAAATTAAAATTGGGAAAAAATAAGTTATTAAATTTAAAGGGGAAAAAATGCTGTTAAATTGTATATATTTCATGAATCCAATTAATTATACATGTTTTTTGGTTACTAAAATGTAACCATTAAAATGGCATCTTGAAAAATGAAAACAGCAAAAAACGGAATCCAGAAAAAATAAAACACATTTCATAGGACCTTAAATATACAGCTGAATCACATCTTGCAACATTGACACAGATATTGAACTGAACTGAATCAACATTAAACTGACTCGAGCTGAATAACGAATGCCTTTTGTAGAGCTTTTTATAAAATTGATGCACTTCACACTGTTATTGATCTGACCTGAACTGACATTCAACCAACTTAAGCTAGATAATGAAATTATTGTCTTTTTAGAGATAGCAGAATCTTAATTGTCTTCATAGTTGAGTTTACATAAGAGATTTGGCTGTGTTTACTGTGAAGCTGCTTTGACACAATCTGTATTGTTTAAAGTGCTATGGAAATATAGGTGACTTAACTAAAGACACTGTTACCACCATCCAAAATTGCATTTCCTCGCCTATAGATGACCCGTGGAGAGACAACCGTGTGCGTCACAGACAGATGTCAGACCTGGCTTGTTAAAACACCCAGCTGATCTTCATCTGCACAGCCGTCGAGAGCCTCACATCTGCTCGCTGTCAGTCTCACTTTAGGTGTCAAAAACCTCCTCGCCACATGTGGGTAGAACATTTACAATAACGATGAGCTCATTTTCCACTGAGTCAGCCTAAAGAGGGATGAGTCAGGGAGGTCAACTAGCTGTCCGATAAACCAAATAGTCAATCAGTGAGGTTTATCAATAAGGTTGGGCACAATCACAATCAATCAGATGACGTACAAAACCTGCACTCTAACCAATCAGACAATTGACAGCTTGCGATAATGGAGTGCCACTTCTCTTTCAGCAGTTTGATTGATGGCATTTCGCACAGCCATTCAAAGGAAGTTTGAAGGATGGAATGATCGTAATGGGACCAAAGTCAGGGAAACTCTTTCTCAAACAAACACAGCCTCTCTCCCATGGGTGGGCCTGGAATGCTCACAACCACAAAGTCAAATAACCAGCACACATTCAAAGTGTGGTCGGGTGAATCTCACGAAAACACGTCAATGTCACATTTCAGCTCAAAATCAAAAGATAAATAAGAAGAAATTGTATTTTGCATGAGGGAAATGAAGTCTGATTTTAGGATGTTAAAAATTGAATGCATTGCAACATTATTTTAATGACATTTAAGCAAGTTCTCAAGACCTTAAATACTGTTACCCGTTTATCAAATCAGCTTAAATAAAACTACTTAAATGGTGATTGTCAACTCATTGGTTGTGACAAAGGGTCATGAAAGAAAAAACAATGCAAAATGCAAATAATAAAACGCAATTAACCAAAAATAAATGAGCTTATTTAGTTGTAAAAAATGTATTTTATTTTTAAATATTTTAAGAAAGTAAGTCTCTTCTGCTCGCCGAGGCTGAATTTATTTGATCAAACTATGCTAAAAACAGTAATATTGTGAAAATATTATTACAGTTTAAAAAAAAAATTATATTTTAATTTATTGTAAAATATAATTTATTCCTGTGATGCAAACTTCATTACTCTAGGCTTAAAACTTCAGAAATCACTTTAATATGCTGATTTGCTGCTCCTGAAGCATTACTTATTATTATTAATGTTGACAACAGCTGTGCTGCTTCATATTTTTGTAAAAACCATGGCCATTTTTGAGGGGGGTTTTGATGAAAATAAAATTTATTTGAAATAAAAAATCATTTGTAACATTATAAATGTCTTTACTGACATTTTTGATCAATTTAAAGCATGCTAGCTGAATAAAAGTATTAATTTATTTAAAAAGTCTTACTAACCTTTTATTTATAAAATTTAGAAGTAATAAATATCTTTAAAATTATATATATATTTATATATATATATATATATATATATATATATACATAAAATTACTATTTATTGTATATATACATACACAAATATACATATATATTAAAAGAGGAAATAAATTAAAAGTGTTTTTACATAATAAAACACAAAATGTTATTAAGAACAGTGAGAATGGGAGTTTTTGCATTTTGGTAATGAGTAACAATACCAAAAAAAGTAAAAAATTAAAAAATTAAAGGACATTTATTTATAATATTTTCTCAAGGCAAAATCTGATCGTTTTTCTTTTTGATTTTAGGGTGAAATACATTCCAGATATGTTTTGGACAGTTTTTAATGTATGAACACACAAAATGACACATTCATATCTTCACATCATTGACAATCTCCCACCAAACTGAACTCCACTCACCAGTCCACCACAAACATCCAATGAGGCGAATGAGTCTGTGTGATTAAGAACGGCTCCGGTATAAAAACACTGTCGGACACTTAGAACAGGTTCGTGCTGAACGCTGCCCTCCTCGCCCCTCTCCTCCGTCACAAACCCCTCAGCCAGGAAAGAGTCATCTCTCTGGAGCTGCAAGTAAAGCTCCTTTCCGAAAGCAGGCAGCCGTAGAAACAGGTGGTCCTCCTGCTGATGGTCCGAGCGTCGTCTGCGACCCCTGCTCCACCTGTAGGCTCCCTGAAGCAGGTGCACCTCGTCCGGCCGCAGCTCCTGCGGTACGACTACATCTGTCTCGTACATGGCAGATTGCGCTGGAAGACATGCAACACGTTGTAATTAGAATAGCAGTGCAATGCATATGTAGTCAAGTCATGGTTCCCAAAAACCTTTCCATGACCTTCCCAGCCATTCGAATAATTACTGCATAAGAATTCACAAAACCATTTTCTAAGTATTATACTCAATTTCATGCAAAGAAATCTTTTAGCACTGAGCATAACCAGAAGCATCTCCATGATTGTTTAAGATTTTAATCATTTCCACGACTTTTCCAGACCTACAAATCATTTTTTTTAGAATTCCCTGATATTTCCAAGTTCTGTGGGAAAAAATGCAGAACTCCTAGTTTTATAAGTCACAGTTGAGTTTACAAGTCTGCCTGCAGTTAGTTAAAGAAGGATACACGTACGGAGAGAAAAAGTTGTTAAAAACATTACATGTGGAAATAGAGACGGTACAGAAGAGTTCATAAAATGAAAGTGGACTGGGTATCTAAACACTCAAAAGCTAGTAGGCTGCCTACCTAGACTGCATTTTGGGCATCATACAGCTGCATGAGCTCACATGCGCTCACATGCACTCTCAGCACTGTGACATAACGTGCTCTTTATCAACAGAGTTTTTTTGTGCCCCATAATGCTTAAAAATGCTGTTTAGAATAGTAGCTCACCAGAGTACAGAAGACACATAACCTGGCTTCCTACTAAGACAGTATTTTTGGGCATCATACAGCTGCATGAGCTCACATGCACTCTCAGGCAATAGATAATGCCTAAAATGATCTCTAAATTATATTTAAAAAAAATCACAGATAATGTGATTTCTGTAACCTAGTAAGCTGACTAGACAGCATTTTAGGCATCATGCAGTTCCATGAGTTCATATTCACTTTCAGCCAAGAAAATGTCTAAAATGTGCCTAAAATACCTACGAAAACTGTGTAGTTGGGAAGTATAATGTGACAATGTGACTTCTGTACCCTAATAAGCTGACTATCTAGACAGCATTTAGGGCATCCTACGGTTGCATGAGCTTGCATTAATGTATTAAATGTGCCCTAAAATTCCCCCAAAACCGTCTAGTTTGACTGATCACTCAACAAAGAATATGACTTCTGTCCTCTAGTAAGGTGACTATCTAGACAGCATTTTGGGCATCATACAGCTGCATGAACTTACATGTATTCTCAGCCAGGAGAACATCTAAAATGCCTACAATGCCCCCCAAAACTGTCTAGCTTGGCATCTACTACGTAGATAATGTGACTTCCGTACTTTAGTAAGCTGACTATCGAGACAGCAATTTTGAGCATCGAACAACTGCATGAGCCTGCATGCACTCTCAATCAAGAATAGGTCTAAAATGCATAAAATGCCCCCCAAAAGTTCACTACACAGAGAATGTGATTTCTGAACTAGAAGACAACATTTGGGCATCAAAGAGTTGCATGAGCTTGCATGCATTCTCAGCCAAGAGAACATCTAAAATGTCTACAGTTCCTCCAAAAATGGTCTACTTTGACATATAATACATAGACAATGTGACTTTTGCACCCTAGTAAGCTGACTATCTAGACAGCATTTTGGGCATCATATAGTTGCATAAACGAAATTGATTGTCTAAAATGCCTGCAGTGCCCCCAAAACTGGTCTAGTTTGGCAGTACACTACATAGCTAATGTAACTTCTGTACTCTAGTAAGTTGACTATCTAGACAGCATTTTTGAGCATCAAACAACTGCATGAGCCTGCATGCATTCTCAATCAAGAATATATCTACAATGCATAAAATGGCCAAAAAACTGTGTAGTTAGGAAGTTCACTACACAGAGAATGTGACTTCTAGACTCTTGTAAGTTGACTATCTAGAAGACAACATTTTGGGCATAATACAGTTGCATGACCTTGCATGTATTCTCAGCCAAGAGAACATCTAAATGCATACAATGCCCCCAAAATTGGTCTAATTTGGCATCTACTACATAGACAATGTGACTTTTGTACCCTAGTAAGCTGTCTATCTAGACAGCATTTTGGGCATCATACAGCTGCATGAGCTCACATGCACTTTTAGCCAAGAGAATGTCTAAAAAGCCCCAAATGTTGTCTAGTTAGGCAGCCACTACACATAGAATGTGGATCCTGTACTCTTTCTTGTAAGATGACTATCTAGTAGACAGCAGTTTTGGGCATCATGCAGTTACATGAGAACACATGCTCTTAGCCAAAAGACTGGCTAGAATGCATTAAACGCCTCCAAATCTGCCTAGAAAGGCATAAGACTGCACAGAGAATGTGACTTCTGTATCCTAGTAAGCTGACTATCCAGGCAGTATTTTTGAGCATCAATCAATTGCATGAGCTTGCATGCCCTCCCATTCAAGAATATGAATGAAATGTATGAAATTTATAAAATGTCATATAAACTGTCTAGTTAGGAAGCTCACTACACAGAGAATGTGACTTCTGTACAATACAGTTGCATGAGCTTGCATGCACTCCCAGTCAAGAATATGTCTAAAATGCATACAATGACCAAAAAACCCCCAAAAAACTGTGTAGTTAGGAAGTTCACTACACAGAGAATGTACTCTGGTAAGATGACTATCTAGACAGCATTTAAGCATCATATAGCTGCATGAGCTCACACGCATTCTCAGCCAAGAGAATGTCTAAAAAGCCCCAAAAATGGTCTAGTTAGGCAGCAACTACAAAGAGAATGTGACCTCTGTACTCTAATAAGCTGACTATCTAGACAGTGTTTTAGGCATCATGCAGTTGCATGAGCTCACATGCCAAATAACTGTCTAGAATGCATAAAATGCCCCCCAAAACTGCACAGAGCATGTCACTTCTGTACCCTAGTAAGCTGACTACCCAGACAGCATTTCTGAGCATCAAACAATTGTATGAGCTTGCCTGCACTCTCAGTCAAGAATATGTCTAAAATGCATAAAATGTCATAAAACCGTCTAGTAAGGAAGCTCACTACACAGAGAATGTGGCTCTTGTCCTCTTGACTATCTAGACAGCAGTTTTGGGCATCATACAGTTAGTTGCTTGAGCTCACATGCCCTCTGAGCACTGTGATGTAACATGCACTCTGCCAAGAGAGAGCACGTGACGTCACAACATTTCTTTCCGCATATAAAGTCCAAAAGAGCTGTCTAGGTAGGCAGCTAACTAGGTTTTGAGACACAGCCAACATCTTGAAACGTAACCTGGGTGGTAAGCCCCTATATGGCTCTTAAATAAACATTTTTTTCTTAATTGAAACAACGTGGCTGAAACTTTTTTGCAAGCAGCAGGAAAAATATGCAGTTTAAAATAATATAACCAAGTGGAGGACAAAGTACGCTGATAAATGATCCAGACGAAAAATTACCATGGTAACCGCAGTTTCCGCCGTTTTTGTAACTACTGCAAAACAATAATAAGTAAAAACGGAAAAGGTGCAGAAGCTTTCAAAACATTTCTGTCATTTCATTTCTTTTTTCTCCCTAGTACTTATAACTGTAGCAATACTGGTATATTTGCATGAAACTGGTTACCATGGTGAATTTCTGTCATTACTATCGCAGGTGCTGCAGTCTTACCTGATGTTGCCTTCAGTCCGATGCGAAAGAAAATAAAAGTCAAGAAAAGCAGCAGAGTGTCATGGCCGTGCATTATTATGAGTAATATATCGTAGAGCAACAGTCTGTGTGAAGAGGGCAGGCAGTGTGCGCTGGCGGAGCAGCAACAGCGGACTGACGCGAAGTTTCAGAAAGTTTAATTACAGCAGACGGTGAACTCAACTTCAGGCAAAAGCTCCGCCCCCTGACACCGACGTCCCGCCCCAACCGCGTTCGGATTGGCCGATGAGATCCAAGTAAATAGATCCCCGCAGCGTCATTGGCTACCGGTTCTATCAGTCTGTTAAAAGGGCCGGAATAGTACACGCGGTCCCACATCTATTGAGAGAAAAGCAAATAAGCCGTTGATCAGAAGCGGGAACTGCAAATCAGTCAGGTATATTGACGTTCATTCGACGAACTGTTAAGTATAAATATAACGTATTAAATGCAAAAACAGTAAAGAAGAACTTGCTAAGCTTTAATATGACGGTTTTTGGCAGATGATCTGCTGAAAATAACATTTTGAACCAGTCTAAGCTGGTTGACCAGTTCACAAGTTTCCAAAACCCATCTAAAACCAACAGCTGGGAGACAAGACCAGCCAGCTTAGGCTAGTTTAGTATTTTTTTCCTATCAGGGTCCACAGAGACTAACGTAACCTTGTTAAAAAGACATCTTAAGCCAACCTAAGGTGATTTTCTGGTCTGGGAGTTTAGATGGGTTTTGGATACTAGTCAGCTGGTTACTTTGGGTTAATCAGCTAAACCAGCTGAATACTGGTTTGACGAGGCCAGGAGATCAGCTAAACCTTAAAAATCACCTAAAGCTAGTCTTAGTCGTAGACTATAGCAAATTTGTCAACATCTTTTTGTCAAATTAAGTAATACTGTTGATAATAATTAGGACTAATATTCAGTTACTTGTTATTAATAATAATAACCACTTCAGAAAAGCACTTTGTGTTTTTATAGACTGTTCTGTTCCTTTCTAATAAAATTTGTAATAAATTTTACACCCAATTTGTTTAAATTACTTAACCACAGTTGCATCGAACCTCCATGTTGTAATGTAAAGCCCCGCCAGTCAAAATAATGACATCAGTGCTTCCACAGGGTTATTTGCCATTTTATATTAAAAACTTCAATCAGCTTGAACAAAATAATCACAATCAATTATATAAATAATTCAAATAACAAAGACCTGACAAACCCTCTTTGTGTTATTGACGTTCTTTATCATAAGGTAAGACTTACTGTGAATTCTTATATGACAGGATACCATCTCCGTGGCGTATGCTGGCAATGCCTGGTTGCTGTAATTGTGCCTCATCAGTTTTAGAAGCAACAGATGTGATGCATTATTACTAATGTAGAGCATGTGCAGACCTGGATAACGTTATGGGTAAGTATCGATTTAAGTACTGGATGATTATAATATATTGAGTTGAAAATGGTCATTTTGAATGTTTGTTATTTAGTCATCATCACACACATAAAGCAGTGCTAGTGTAGAGCGGGACAAATATTTTCCATAAACAGTCCATATACAGTGATTAAAACACCAAAACTCTATGAGGTCAGTGCAATTCATGCAATATAACACAAAAAAGGCCTTTGCATTTGCAATAAGCCTAGTGTCAACATACAATAAGAAAAATAAAACTGTATGCATTGCATTTCAGAAGTCAGAAGAGTTCTGAATTACATATTAGAGTATCAAAGTATCATTGCATTAATTCTAAAGATTCTCTTTTAACAGTGTGAACAATGAAAAGTCATATATCAGCAGTCTGTACCCTGAGAGCTGAGCTTTTGCGAGTGAATAAAGTTCATTAGAGTAGGTCAGCAGAGGCTTTAATCCTATTTCGAGTGCTTTGATTTCTCATTCCTCTTTGCCAAAGCACCACGTAAGAGTTACTGCTGCTTCCTGTGGATAGCGGGGCCGCTGGCACAGCCGAGTGGCCCGTAATGAGTGACGGACATGGCAGAATTATCTAGGCTGGATATAGTGGCCCTATGATGATATCTGAGCACTGAATTTACAGCAAAATAAGTCTGTTGATTGTAGTTTGAAAGCAATGCACTAGCAGTAATAATGCACTGAGATTTAGAATCATCCAGAACACCCTAGCAGCAATCTATAGCAAAGCACAGCAATACACCTTCCAAAAACATGCTAGAAATTCCATAGCAATGCACTAGAAAGAGTGGTTTTTTTTGGATATGTTGCTAAGCAGTTGCTAGGATGTTCTGGATGATTGCCTCCTGGGCCAAGCAGTATCAGCTCCAGATCATAAATGTAAGGTTTTATCGCTAGTTTATATTCTAGTTAATGAACACATGCAGAACACTTTTGGCAAAGCTTGTGTTATTCAGCCTGAGGGTGGCGCTCTAACGTTGATTGACAGGCTTTAATACACAACATGTGCATAGAATGCTATCTTAGAATTAGCATTTATTGCCACAGAATATTAAGATTATTACAAGCTGAAGAAGAATTCCAGAAAGGAAAATAAAGTCATGTCTATTCTTAGAACAAACATAAAACACAACAGAACTATATAAAGGCTACAATAAGTAATGTAAAATTCATTAATTTGATAAGCTGCTCAACAAAGAACAGGCATACCAACGTGTTGCTGGCAAGGCTGGCAAGACTGACAGATATCGATCTTGACTTGATCTGGAGATAGTTTACTGTACGTAAACTATGAAAATAAGCAACACAGACGCAAAACTGCCCCAAAGGCTGCAGTTCCATTTCTCACCACAGATTTACATTGAAAAAATTGAGGGGCGCTGTTGAGCTGCGTAGGATTTAGGCTCTGTCTGCCCTGCCTTAGTATCGTAACACATGCCTGCCGAAGCCATACGTTAAATATTAATATATCCTGCTCACTTTATGACATAAAATAGTCTAGAAAATCCAGAAATATTTGCTGCGTAATGTTAAACAAATTTACCATTTATTATATATTCAGTTTATAGATGAGCCACGGCTGGGCAGAAGTCATAAGGGACCACCATCAGGTCTCTCTGATATGACTGTCCTTCTTTCAAGAGTGAGTTTTACCATTCAAAAACATGCTAAAAATTGTTTTTAAAGTTAACTGCATGCCTCACAATTTGAGGTTCATGTCCAAAAACAGTTGAGGATGAGTTATGTGCCAAATGTTAATACTTAGGGTTTGGGGTTTGTTCAAATGGCTAAATCTGTATATGAGCAGCAGTATTGTTGATGCTTATGCTTTAGCAAACAACACTTATGATAATCATGTTTAGGAGGTGATGGTTTGTTCATAAATTAAAGCAGAATAAAATGAAATATTACCTGAATGCAAGCACCAGTAAGCCCAGATTAATACATTCCTGGAAGCACAATACTGAAAGCAGCCATTAAAAATATTGTGACACCAAAAATGATGCCCATTTAGCAGGTATAGTTTTGATTTGACACTGTAGAGCAAGTTCTTTGCTTCCTGCACAAATGAAGAGTGTGGTCAACTGCTCCCCCTTGTAGTTAACAGAGGAAGTACAAATAACTTGTTCAGTGTGAGTGAGTTTAAAGAGATAATTTGTTGTTTCATTATGACACTAAAATGCTTGAGTGCCATTTACACACACTGGTTTTACAGAAACTGTTCAGCCAAATAGTAAAAATGCATTTCTATTGTTGCTTACTCATTGTCATGTTGCTCAAAACTTGTAAATGAGATTTAATAGTTAGAACAGAAGTGGAACAATTTAACAACCGCTTTTTCAGTTTCACTGTATAGAAAAGAGCAACTTGGATATTATCTTCCACAAAAATAATATTAAATATGCAATCCAAAATAAAACATGTAAAATATTGAAATATGTAAATAATATCTGTTTTTAGGTTTTCAACCTGGGGTCTGTAGAAAACATGTAAACATAGAGCAGACAAGGAAAAATGACATTCATATCTATTTAAATAATAAGCATTAAAAACTGGCATGCTGTATACTGAAATACTGGATCAAAAACTTTATTACAATAAAATTAGAATGGAAAATTAAAAAAAAAAATATCCTTCAATAATTCCTTTACACTTTCAGTGCATAAAACAGTAAATGCCCAACATAAATTCTCAAAACCATCTCTGCTGATCTGTGGGTCTTTGCATTGCCCCACACAAACAAAAATAGCTTGTCATATAAAATTATTTGCGAAGGCCTTCTTTCATTCATTCAGTTTATGTAGTCATTCTCTCATACACAACTAATTAAATAGCGTAAAACACTCACCAAATCAGTCGCTCACAGATATGAATACTCAACCAGATATTTTAAGTTCATAAAATGTCAATAAGACATATTAAACAATCTCAGATTTAACACACACATCATTCTTCAGATATACTTAGGTAGTTTGAAGTCACATACATACTGTAATATCCTATAAAACCGTGTCTACACTGAACACGAGCAACACATCAAAACTTTACTATTTCAGCTTCTATCATAACGGAGCAACAGCTGAAAAAGGGCTGTGCACCATTCAGAGCTGAAGTTAGAATAAAAGTCAATTCTTAAAAAACAATTCTTGAATTTAAATTCGATTTGAATTGAGGTCAAGACTGAATGTTGACCTGACAAAAACTTTGTTTAAACGTTTAAACAAAGTTAAGGTTTATTGACCTTATAGGATGGATGGATGGAACAATAGATAAATACACTACCAGTCAAAAGTTTTTTTTAATGTTTTTGGTCTATTCTGCTCACCAAGCCTGCATTTATTTGATCCAAAGTACAGCTAGAAGATAGAAATGACTCCAAGCTTTGGAATGGTATAGTGTATAATGTTACCAAAGGTTTTTTTTTATTTCAGATAAATGCTGATCTTTGGTCGGTGCCAATAGCTTTGAGGGCACCGTGCCGACATATGGCGCAGTTGCGCTTCGGGTGTCCCGAGTTCGAATCCCGCCTTGTGGACCTTTCCCGATCCCGTCCCTCTCTCTCTCTCTCTCCCACTTGCTTCCTGTCAAATCTCAACTGTCCTATCATGAAAAAATGTGAAAACACTCAACTGTTTTCTTGAACAGCAAATCAGAATATTAGAGTGATTTCTGAAGGACCATGTGACACTGAAGACTGGAGTAATAATGTTGAAAATTTAGCTTTGATCACAGGAATAAATTACATTTTAAAATATATTCAAATAGAAAACAGTTATTTTAAATAGTAAAAATATTTCAAAATTTTACTTTTTGTTTTTTCTGTACTTTGGATCCAATAAATGCAGGCATGGTGAGCAGAAGAGAGTTAGTTTATAAAAACATTAAAAAAAATGTACTGTTAAAAAAACTGACTGGTAGGATAGATAGATAGATAGATAGATAGATAGATAGATAGATAGATAGATAGATAGATAGACACATTAACACCTTTAAAACTAGCCATTTTTATAATAACACTTCTGTGGCACACAGCTTTGAAGGTAATTATTGACTGTCTGAAAGTCCTTCATTGTCAAAGACTGCCGTTGAGAGCGCAAATGCCGAGTAAGCATAAAAATGCATACTAGAAACTAGCAGTACAGAAACTCAGTGACCTCCAGCCATCAAACGTTTATCAAAATGGCCTGCAGTGACATTAAGAAACAATGTTGGATGCATTCAGTGTAGACACGGTGTAAAATTGAAAGAAAACGACGCCCGCTGTCCATCGTGTCAAGAGGTTAAAGTGATACGAAAGTAGATGTTCTTCTTCAAAATCACTTGCAGGAGACATAAACTTGCGATTTCGCCTCATTAGTTCTTGCTAGAGGCTGTGCTGGACAGCAGAGGTTGATGTAAAACTCAACAGCATGGTGGACGAAGCCTCGATGGATGATGCCAGACGGCGAGAGCAGCCAGTGTGACGTGATCTTTGAGCTTTAAAAACAATGAGGAGTCTATTAAAACTTACGAGGAGTCCCTTTTTCATTGTGCGGTACTCTTTTATAATTACCCATGTGATCTTGTGCCATAATGAAAAAAGTTTTAGTTGAAAGGGGGAAAAAGGGTTCGAAGCAGCCAAGACACACAGCGAGTTGTCTCCAGTGAAGCCGAGTGGGGGAAAAAATACTTTTTTCAATGTTATTAAAAGATGCAATTTGTTTTGACAAGTTTCTGGCGTATTCTCTGTGTGATAATAAATCAAAGGTATGTCTTTGGCTCCTCGCATCCCTGAGGGCAATTCAAAGTCCTTCACAGTTTGAGAAAAGAAGTGTCAGTGATGATTAGCCCCGCCTCCTCCGCATCCATTGGTCACTTTTACATGTCCGTCTTTGTCCTCGGTCACACTGGTTTCTCCGTCCTCCTCTTCATCTTCTTCATTGTCGCTCCTCTCGTCTTTGGTTAACTGTCAAAAAAGCATTTGAGAAGAGAGTTAAAAATGAATGTACAGAATGCAATAGACTCTTTTATTTAAAAAACAAATTGAAAATTAGAGTGTTTACCCTTGTAAAACTTTGCTTTAGAGAAACAAATATGATTTGTCATATAATTTTATTTGCAAAGGCCTGACCTCCTTCAGCTCTGTTTATTGTTTAGTCATTCTCTCATATGCTTATCTATAGAAGCCAATTTCTGCCACGCAAAAAAAAGAGAGAAAAAAAAAATCTCATAATTCAGGCTCACAATTGTGAGAACTGTGATATAAACTCAGACTTTTTTTTTCCCCCAGACACAGAATAAAAATTAAAAGAAGGTAACTTAGTAGTAATTTTGTCTTAATTCTGAATTTGTTTTTCTTGCAGTTGCTGGTTTATATCGAACAATTCTGACTGTTCTATAATATAAACCTAAATTCTGTAAAATAAATAAAATTTGAAAGTTGAAATTGTGAGATAAAATTTTAATTAGCTTTTTAATTTTTACATTTTTTCCAAAGAGGAAACATGTTAATAAATATCAGTTAATTAAGCCTGAAGCACTCACCAAATTAGTCGCTCACAGATTTGAATATTCAACCAGTTATTTTAGGTTCATAAAATGGCAAGAAAAAAATGGTAATTTGCCTTCAGCATAACAGTTTAAATTTGAGAACGAGAATCTGAATGGTATTTATCCATGCAAAATTGGTTGGGTGATCTATTGTCAAACTATCACAAATGTTTTCCTGTGCGTTTGATTACGCACAGGCGACTACACAGAAGCTACAACGATCTATCACGCCACATTAAAGAGCGCCAAAACGGTATTTACTGCTTGAATTTCCTAAGGAAATCGACAGAATTTGAAATCTGAGACTTTGTTTCATATCAAAAGTAACACAAAGCCTAGCCTACTGCTATTTATTAGAAGGAAGACGCACTATGTAGTGTTCATTCATCAACTAAAAACAGCATAGACCAAGAGATCGATTGTGATTGTGAAAACGAAAATGTGAATAAAAGTAAAAGCAGTTAAATGTGTTATTGTAATTATAATATGAAAATTAAAATGACGGGTAATAATAGATTATGGCGGAATTTTTACGACTCTGTATATATATATATATATATATATATATATATATATAAGCTAATACCTTTTATAAACTTGACATTGAAAATAAATAAATAAATAAATAAATAAATAAAATAGATTTGAACTGCAAGAAAAAAGTTGGAAATGTGAGATAAAATGATGCATATCAGCTAATTAAATAGTCTAAAACATTCACTAAATTAGTCGCTCACAGATGTGCATAATTTAGCTTAACAATGATTTATTTTCAGCACAACAACTAAACAGAGTTTAAGAAAGACAATCTGAGTATTGTTTATTCATGCAAAACTGGTTGTTTCTGTGTGGTTGGCAAGTAGGTGAGTGGTTTTTACATGCCAAAGTTTAATATAAAATAATAAAATTATGGAAGCCAATTTCTGGCATGCAAAAAAATAAAATAAAATAAAATAAATAAATAAAATTATTAATTCAGGATCAAAATTCTGAGATAAACACAGAATTGCGAGACATAAATTTGCAATTCTGAAAAAATATATATCTTGCAATTCAGATTTTAACTAAAAAAATTATATATATATA
>JAHKKF010493006.1:0-15566 GCA_019740295.1 Labeo calbasu
ACCGACAGAGGCCGCTCCCGCGATAATTGATTGACATGAGCGTCTTACCTCAGATCAGCTGTCGGATCAACTTACAGGGATGTAAGTAAGACAAGAATATCTCAGATGGAGCAATTAAGGTGTTGTGTTGCTGGATGTAATAATGAACATAGTGCAGTGGATTACGTTTATTTGTGAAGGGAATGCACCTCCCGATCTACATATATCCGTCTATGTTTGCATGAATCATTCGTGATCCAGCTTCACTTACAGCAGAAGTGAGTATAAGGGTTTTTTTATGAATCTGTGCAATCACCTTTCCTAATAACATGCTAGTTAGCAAGTTTTGTGGCTAAATGCGGCTTAAGTAAACAATCAGAGCAGCAGAGAGAAGAGATATTATATATATATTATATTATAGACTTTTCATTACGATCCTAAAGAATCATATCATCTTGTGAAAAATGGGCATCTGATGACCCCTTTAAATAGTTGCACATATAGAGTGACAGGACAAGATCGCTGAGCGGAAGATCACATACAACAGCGATCATGAGCCAGATTCACATCTATAACTATGAGGGCAAAAATGAAACACAAATAATCACAAGTAAACAAGTAAATCGTTAGGGTAGGATTTTGATTTTAGGTCATATTGTCCTGCCCTGTTTTATAATACTCAAAAGTGAGGGGAAATCATATTTTTATTATTACCAGGGTACTATAACACAGTATCATATTAAAAATTGACATGAAATAAGTCAAAACATATACAAATCTAAAAAGGTCACTAAATTTACCATTTTAATTAATGCAGAAATATGTCATCACTACCTGAGAAATAGGCTGATTGACTGATTATCTGTACAGGTCCTGCTACCAAAGCCCTGTCTTGTGATCTTATTGCTTTTGCTCAGGCTGTGCATAGAATCAAATACGTCATGAGATGAAAGATGAAAGCAGTACAGTACATGGTCAGGTTAGATAAAAGCAAAAGGGGTCTGACGGTTTCCTTTAGTGAACACAGTATTGCTGTTAAATGACTAGAGCTGAACGTTTCAAAATGTTAAACTG
Source organism: Labeo calbasu (assembly GCA_019740295.1). Classification (NCBI taxonomy): domain Eukaryota; kingdom Metazoa; phylum Chordata; class Actinopteri; order Cypriniformes; family Cyprinidae; genus Labeo; species Labeo calbasu. The sequence goes on from JAHKKF010493006.1 coordinate 1,054, forward strand.
TATCTTACATTATTGATCAATTTAATGCACTGCTTTTTAATACTAAAGACGTTGGTCCTGCTACATGGTGTTAATGGGCAGCTGTTGATATGCCAGCTTTTAAATAACAAACTTGTAAAACACCACTGCTGCATGCCGTATTAATTATTTCCAATTCAACATGTGTGATTAAGCCTGTAAAACAGTTTAGAAAAGGTTTATAAAAATGGTTGTTTTGATGTCTAATTGAATATTTTAGTACGCATTATTTTTGATTAATGTGCTAATATAAGTGGGAAAACGCAGTGTTTTTCCCAGCTAGAAATTTTATTAGTGCACACATGTATTTATATAGCATTCTGGAATCTCATTGTCCGGCAGTGTAACATACTACCTCATGCAAAATTAAAGAGCTAAAGATTTTTTTGGAGCTGAAAACAATAACACTGCACTAAGGTTGAACCTGCATTCATGTTTCTCTAGTTTTATATGGGGGAAAGCATTGAAAATGCTCTGCTGTATGGACGTCTCCGAAGATATAGCTGTTCAAAAGACCCTGAACAAAGAAAATCAAGCAAATTAATTATTAAAGCACCCACAAAGGACATGCTGTTACATAAAGCTGTCAAAAATAATCCACCACTACACATTATAAACTCAAAGGGAAAATGCTTCTGCATATGTGGACACGACTACAGAAATGAAGCATGGCAGGTAATACGCATACTGTGTGCAGTGTATATGCCTGCCTGATATATATAAAAGATAGCTTTCGCCTGCAGAAAATGTGACTTGTTATGAAATGCTGCATACTTTAGTGCGAAATGTGGCATATTTTGGTCTGTAGCAATCCTATTTACTTCGAATGATATTGAAAACAGCTTTTTAAAATATTAACATAACCTCTTTTTGGGTGACAGACTTGATTAACTAACTAGCATTCGTAAGATGAGCTAATATTTCATTCAAATTTAATCCTGGTGTGAAATGGTTTTATATAAATGGCGTTTTATCTGATTACAAATGTGACATTTGACAAGTGTATTAGCAGCAGGTATTTGAATAGTACAGAGAATGATGAGCCATAGTGATATTAGCTCCTAGGCAGTGACTGTTTGAGAAAAGGTTTATGACACAGAGCCATCTGCTGTTCATTACACGCTATTGCAACAACATGTATATAGCCCAATCATGACATCAGCCTTCTAATCCACAAAAAAATCATCCTCCAGAACACGTGAGTCGATGACGTATTGAGAAATGGGAATGTTTTTGAGAACAGAAAAAAATGGCTTAATTTTATAGCAAGGCAGCTATAAAGACAAATATTAGTCATCTGATCATAATATACTAACAACATAATTTAGTTTGCTTATGGAACCAGGTTATCTTAAATGACTATGTGAACAGTAATTAGATTAAGTGACTTTACTGGCTTGTAATATGATGGCAGTGGCTTATGTTCTGATGTTCTAGGTTAGAGTCTGCAGCGCGTCAGATTGCCTGAAACATCAATTTGAAATTGATCGTGTCATTATGAAAATTCTGAACTGTGACCCTGGACCTGGGTCTTAAGTAGCACGGGTATATTTGTAGCAATAGCCAAAAATACATTGTATGGGTCAAAATTATCGATTTTTCTTTTATGCCAAAAATCATTAGGATATTAAGATCATGTTCCATGAAGATATTTTGTAAATTTCCTACTGTAAATACATCCAAAATTTAATTTTGATTAGTAATGTGCATTGCTAAGAACTTCATTTTCTCAAATTTTGATTTATTTTTTTTTTTGTACCCTCAGATTCCAGCTTTTTAAATAGTTTTATCTCAGACAAATATTCTCCTATGTATAAATCTCATTTTCAAAAAATTGACCCTTATGACTGGTTTTGTGTTTCAGGGTCACAATTGATTCCCTTTCAGTTCATGAACAGGAACACAAATGTAATGAATTCCACATTTTGTGGCGAAATCATTATAATTACACAATTAATTATGACTAGTCATGCCTATTTTTGTTTATATTAGAATATATTTTCCCAATAATATATTTAAGATAACTTTTGCCTCTATTTTAAAGTCTAAAAAGAGTATAACATTATTTATTAAACACCTGTCTACCTAATACATCACTGACGTCATTTGAAAAATGAACTATAATATTAAAAACTACACTAACAGCAGTTAAGAATATGAATTTCCCTAATTTCAGTTCATCTTAATTTTTGGGATTACAACTCTACATGCACTGAAGTTTAATAAGCATTCTCAATTTAACTGAGAACTGGAAGTTCTACTCAGCTTGATTGATTTATTACCACTTTAGAGTATTAATTTAATGCTTCCAATATTTGCTAAAGACCATTTCATATATTTTAAGAAGAGGCTCACTCCCAACCTTTTTACAGTCATGATCCCAACATGTGGACAGAGGTACTGTAGGGACCCAAAAATTACGTTTTTCTGTAAACAATCGTTAAAATACATTTTGCATAGTAAATACGCATATTTTTACTCATTATCTTAAATTTTTAGACATGTTTCCTAAAACTATAAAAACCCAACTGTTTAGAATGCAAACCTAACTTTGTTCCCACATACATCCACTAGGGGACACTATAAACATGATTTTGACAGGTGCTTATAAAAGTGAGCCGTATAATATGTATTGAACACTACAGTATAAGCATAAATTTGATAATTGAGGTTCGCAAATAGTAGAAATTAATAGGATAATATTTTAGAAATCACAATTACACAATTTTCCTTACCGCTCTTTAGCAACATTTGATCAAAAATACTATTTTATTGACACCACATGCATTCTGAAAATATTAAGCACCAAATATATTAAAAATCAATGTTTATTAATAGCCTTCTTTGAAATTTCAAGTAGCCTATATGTTTGGGTTGTCCCTTATTACTTTAGATTAAGATTAAGACCCCTCCCAGGACAAAACAAAGACCCCAAAACCAAAAGTGAGTGTGCTTAAATGGTAAAGGTAAAGCATTCGAGATTTTAAAAAAGAAGCTTTCTCACAGTCTATATATTAAGAATGCTCAGAAAGCAACAAGAGCCACGACAATATCTGGGAGTGGAGACATCAGTCCTGTATACAGACAACTTCTGGATAATTAATTAACAGAGTGGAAAATTCAATGCCTAGATCACTGCACTAATATATATTTATTGTAAATTACTAAATAAATATTAATGCTGTAGAACCTAAAATATGGAGACTCATCTGCTGTTTGATTTAAAGTTTTGGCGGAACACCTGGCAACCCTTGAGTTAACTTCCTTGTACTGGAAATGCTTTCGGTTCGCAATGAGATTGAACTTTCGTTTTCTCTTAACAGTGGAAGGGTTGAGCAGGCGTTTTCAACTAGTTATGCGGGTCCAACTACTTATTTTCCCTTAATGTGCGTTAGAAAGTTCCTGAGGATTTTGGTTTTTGGTCTGTTGAGGTGTTTTCGTAGTTTGCGTCGGCGTGTTCCTAGTAAACTGCGTTTGAGAAACACTCGTCAGATTAACATGTCAGACGACGAGTGCGAGTTTGACTCCACATGGGAGGATGAACACGAAAATAAAATACCTAGGAATAAGGTATATTTGGACTACAATATTTTATTTTATAGATCTAGACTATGAAACGTTTATTCACTGAAACTTGTTTTGGAACGTTACGTAGGCTATACTTAATTATTGTGCTGTTTACTTTCTTTCTGTTTTCTGTTTCTATGAATATGGAACGAATTTTACAGCTGTCACATTTAGAATTTCTGTGTGTGTGTTTACAGGTCTGTAGAATACAGAACTATTCCAAAATGAATGAACGGAACATGTATGCTGCAAGAGACATGCAAAACTTTCGGCATAGTTGCCGGGTAAGTTTAATTACCTTCAAATAAGAAAGAATGGGCTAAAGCTGTGGCACTTGTTAATTTACTTGTCCTTTTCTATGCAAAGAGAAAGGAAATCGGAGTAAACCTAATGCCCATTATTACTTGTAAATCTGATCTAATATAGAAGAAAGCATCTAAAGCATACAACTATAGAAATTTGACTGTTCAAAATAAATAAATAAATAAGTACATTTTGTTGTAATTAAAGCTTCTGTCGTGGCAAAAAAGTGTGTACAGTTACCCACTGACATGTTTGACATGTACAGTTACCCTTACAGTTACGTCTTACCCGCTCTCTTCAATGTCAAGTTAACAGGCCAACTCATATTATTCAATTGAAAGATATGAAAAACACGTAGATGAGTATCTAAATGATACAAAAGGAAATGCCTAAATGTTGCCAGAACCTGCTGTAGAATAATCTGTCTCAAAACTAAGTCTTACAGTTCATGTTTGTTTCTGACTCAAGGGCTTGGATGATGATGATGATGATGATGATGATGATGATGATGATGGTGAAGTAAGTAATCTAATGATAAAGTTTGTACTGTTACACTCAGAATTAAGGCCTGTTTACACAAAGGACGATAACTATAAAGATAACGATAAACATCAAAGCGTCACATATGTTAGTTCATCGCGATCTCACAAAATGTTGTTGTAATGAATGAAGATCTCTAAACTAAACAACGCTAAACTTGACAAACGCATCTGCACTTAGTTATGAAATGATTCACGAGTGTGCAGAACTGCACTTCTGCACTGCAAGTCTTGACAAAAGCTGTTGCGTTCAAGAAATCAACAGATATGTCTGTGATTGGCTACATTGCTCAACGCTGCAAATCACATTGGATAGTTTGCCAGGTCTTTAATTGCTTTTGCTTTTGTTTGAGGGTATTTAGCACCCTCTAGTACTCATGTATAACCAGGGCTGGGCTTGGCTAACCGCTCCAATTGCCACAACCCTTCCTTCCCTCCCCCCAATATCACCCAAGATGATAAAGATATAGTTCTAAAAATCGTTCTCAATGTTAAAGAATAGCAGAGTCCACACCACAGCCATAACTATAAAGGCAAAGAGAAACATTACTGTTGGAATCACTTTTAGAACATTTTTTTCCAGCTGATGAACAATAAAAACATTGACTCCCAATCAGAATCAATTCTGCTATAAGGAGCTTGAGAATTTAAAGCGGCAGACAAGCGTAAACTTAGAATATCTTTCTAGTTAGCTTATCATTCTTAGTGTGAACTAGCTTTTAGCCACTTCCAGCATGTCAGTGTACAGTATGTTTAGAGTATCATTTACACAAAGCTTGTTTCATGGCTCACTAAGTAGTCTTGATTTGAAGAAGTTACTTGTTTCTGTACTTTGAATGTTGTTGTTGTTTTTCTCAAGGGCCGCTTCTACAACCTACAATTTTACCGTGGTCAGATCAAATCTTCACCTGACAGTATGGCATTGTGCTCATTCTGCATTTAAATCACATTATTTATGGTTTTCTTTTACCTGTTACAAGTGTCATTCAAGGAAGTGCTTTAACATATTACCTTTGTTTGTGCAGATGTTCACATTGATGACTTTCACCAAAAGTGGCGGGGTAAATATCAGAAACTGGAAGATGTTCACTCCTACATTCAATGGTTAGATCCTATTCCACTTCATCTATGAGTTCTAGTTAATGCCGTTTTAATTATGTGCTCTATGTTTTTGAATGGCCATCATTCAACTAACCATTTTAAAACTTTGCAGGTTGTTTCCAATACAAGAACCAGGGGTGAATTGGAGAGCACATGTGCTCAAAAAAAGGGAAATAAAGGTCAGTTTAAGACATGCATTTAGATTTTTCAATTTTAACAACCATCTTGAAAAGTCAAATATTTGTCTGACAGGATTTCTTAGAAAGCATTAGTCTCCGTTTCAGAAGCTGGTTACAGCATATTGAAAATTGGAGAATGCTTAAATTACTCTGCTCATTTTATTCCAGCTTTTCCGTAAGGATGAAAAAGTAAAGAAGAAACTGGTAAAATCATATGAGCTCATGTTGGATTTCTACGGTATCCGTTTGGTCAATGAATCAACAGGAGAGGTGGAACATGCTCATAACTGGGAGGATCGCTTTCGGGACCTGAACAGGTTTTTACTGTCATATTTCAATTGAGGTTGTTTAAACACTTTTAGACTTTTCCAGTGGCCAGATTTTTTTTCTCTGATTTTGCAGATACACACATAACAACCTGCGCATCACACGCATCCTGAAGTGTTTGGGGACTCTAGGATTGGAGCACTACCAGGCCCCACTGGTCAGGTTCTTCCTCCATGAAACTCTTGTGATGGGACGTCTTCCAAAGGTCAAACTAAGTGTACTGGATTACTTTATGTTTGCTGTTTTGAACAAGTTAGAGAGGCAAAAGCTGGTTAAATACGCCTTTAAGCATTTCAAGCCTCAAGAACACTTTGTTTGGGGACCCAAGAAGATTCTGTCAGCGCACTACAAAAAGGAAAAGGTGGACCAGCCTACAGAGAGTAAACAGAGTAGAACTCCAGAAGATCAGCAGAAAAGGGTAAATTCCAATGAGAGCACACATGAAATGAACAAAATAGATGCCAGTCATCCTCCTGAGGAGATGCAAAGTAAAAAAGATCTCCAAAATAAAGATGATGCAGTTATTTCAAACAAATTGACAGAAATAAATGCTGTTAGTGCTTCTCACCAAAAGAAGTTTTTTTCTTTTTTCCAGGTGTCTGACGCAGAAACGAAGAATGAAACTGAAGATAAAGATAAGCAGGAAATGGTGAATCTCAATGAGAACAAAAATGAAATGAAAAAAACAGATGCCAATTATAATCTTAAAGAGATGGAAAGTGAAGAAGATGACCAAAAAATGTGTGAGCCAGTTACTTCGAACAACTTGACAGAAACAAAGAGTGATCCGGGGGCAAATGAGAGCAGTCAATGCAGGCCAGAAAATGAGAGTGTAGAAAAGATAAATCCAGAGATGAGTGTTGGTGGTGGTAATGGTAACGAAAACATAGCACCAGCAAACAATTCTCATGGCTATGATGCCATTAGTGGTTCTCACCAAGCTGTAGAGGGGTCTCCCTGTCAGGTGTCTGACGCAAAAACGAAAAAAGAACCTGAAGATAAAGATAACCAGGAAATGGTAAATCTCAATGAGAACAAAAATGAAATGAAAAAAACAGATGCCAATTATAATCCTGAAGAGATGGAAAGTGAAGAAGATGACCAAAAAATGTGTGAGACAGTTACTTCGAACAACTTGACAGAAACAAAGAGTGATAAGGGGGCAAATGAGAGCAGTCAATGCAGGCCAGAAAATGAGAGTGTAGAAAAGATAAGTCCAGAGATGAGTGTTGGTGTTGGTAATGGTAACGAAAACATAGCACCAGCAAACAATTCTCATGGCTATGATGCCATTAGTGGTTCTCACCAAGCTGAAGAGGGGTCTCCCTGTCAGGTGTCTGACGCAGAAACGAAAAATAAAACTGAAGATAAAGATAAGCAGGAAATGGTGAATTTCAATGAGAACAAAAATGAAATGAAAAAAATAAATGCCAATTATAATCTTGAAGAGATGGAAAGTAAAGAAAATGACCAAAATATGTGTGAGCCAGGTACTTCGAACAACTTGACTGTAACAAAGAGTGATCCGGGGGCAAATGAGAGCAGTCAATGCAGGCCAGAAAATGAGAGTATAGAAAAGATAAATCCAGAGATGAGTGTTGGTGTTGGTAACGAAAACATAGCACCAGCAAACAATTCTCATGACTATGATGCCATTAGTGGTTCTCATCAAGCTAAAGAGGGGTCTCTCTGTCAGGTGTCTGACGCAGAAACTATGGATGTAACTGAAGATGGACAGTCAGAAGAATCAATGATGTGTTAGAAAAACGCACTGTAAATGCTAGTCTCATGTTTTTCTAAATGAAATAACAGAAAATATATTGGAATGTCCTTTATGACTTAAGTGCTATTCTTAAAGACGCCTTTGTTATTGTTTTGCAGATTGTCAAAAAGAACAAAAGAAATAGGATTACTAAAAGTAGATTGGTCTGCCTTATAGTACATTTAATATTATATTGATGTTTTTTCTTACTTTGGTTTATTATGGATTGTACTGAAAAATTAAGTTAATGTATATAATCTCTTCACTGACAAAATGATTTTTGACTAAAGCCTGACTGCTCTACAGGAAATGAAGTAATGAAATTGTGATGATGAAGCAAAGTTGCACTATGGAATGAGCACCAGTAAATCTTTGATTTGTGAGTTCTGTGATTTTATCCATATGAATTATTTTACTGAGAACACTGGAAATTGAAAATATTGCAAATTTTTATGCCTCATGTTAAAGTGTTAGCTTTTAAAAGTTAATATTTAATCGCATATTTTAGCTGATTGATAACTTGTGATTAGAAGCTACTATAATACAGTAGTGGGCAATTCTGTTGGTGTATGTAAAAACTATGCTGTTTTGGTTTATTGATGTTTATACTGCTGAAGCAAATAAATGTCTTCTCAAATCTTTAGAATACTAATTTTACAAATAAAATCTGTTTATTTATTTAAGAATATTGTTAAGATTATTATTAAAGTTTGGATCCTGCAAATACCAGAAATATGTGCCAATTTAGTCTAGGCCTGCTGCTTTGATTTTGTGCCACCATTGGCTTAATGCCTGTAAAGGCCTGACTTTAGATCCTTGCTTTCGTTTTCACCGAGTCATTAATACAAGACATGGCAACCCTGGAGCCTACTAGAAATACTTTCGGTTCACAGTGAGGGAGAATTTTCTCTTGCCAGTGGGAAGGTTGAGCATTTTATAGAGTCTGGGTCATTGTGTCTCCTATACGTTTTTATATATGTATTCTTGAACTTGTCATGGAGTCAGATGAGTGCGAGTGGGACTCTACATGGGAGGATGAAGACGAAAATAAAACACGCAGAAAGAAGGTATGTTATGATTCAGGGCTCATTTTCATTTCCTGGTAGACTTAGGTAGCCTACTTCATATTTGGTTGTTTAATTAATCCTAAAATAGCGTGTAACCACGTGCACTTAGTATTAATTTGTTACCTAAGTAGTTATTGTTTATGGAATGGTTCTAGGTTTTTTTATGTTATACCTATATAAACTATACTGGCTTATTAATAATTTTTTTTTTGCTTTGTGCAACATCAGCAGCAGATTTACAATACTTACACCTTTAAATGTGGCAATATTCTCCTAGACATTGATTGTTAAACACAGTGTTAAGAGTTAAAACATTATTTTTAGATTCTAATTCAAAACAATATCCTCTGGGCCAGCCCCACCCACAATACCATTCTTTCTTCTTTGTATTTCTGTGTGTGTTTACAGGTGTTACACAGAAAGAGTCAAAGGAAAATGTATGCAGCAAAGGACATGCAAAACTTTCGACATAGTTGCCGGGTATGTTTAATTATCTTAAACAAGTAAGAGTGGTGTAAGCTGTGCCACTTTTTAATGAAGGTATCTTCTAAGCAAGGAAAAAGAAAACATATTTCAGAGCATCTCCTAACCCCCAAAAAATTGGAACCAAAAAAGCAAATAAATCAGCCATAGAAGCTGACTTTTTAATAAAGAAAAGCTTCTAAATGGTGTCATGACACAAATTGGACACAGTTTCTTAGATTTCTCAGTCTATATGATTACATGATAACTTTTGTTTGTTTTTAATAGAACCTTGATGGTTATAAAGATGACCACGATAAACCAGGCCAAGTAAGTATTGCACCACCTGTTTACTAACAGAGTTTGACACTTTCAACATGTCAGTGTACAGTATGTTTAGCCCACTAGTCTTGATTTGGAACGGTGTTGTATAGTGTTGCTGTTATTACTGTTGTTGTTCTTCCTCTTCTTAAGGGCCGCCTCTATAACCTAGAGTTTTACCGTGGTCAAATAAAATCTTCCCCTGATGGTATGGCATTGTGCTCTTCAGTTAAACCACACAAATTATTTTTATTCATCCAATACAAGTTACAGCTTCCAAAGAAAGCATGTTTTTAAACATTATTTTTGTTCGTGCAGACGTTCACATTGATGAATTTCACCAGAAGTGGTGGGGTAAATATGACTTGCTGCAAGATGTTAAGACCTTCATTCAGTGGTTAGATCCTGTTATACTTTATCCATGAGCTCTGTTTAAATACTTTAAATGTTTTGGAACATTTGAATGGCCATCGTTCAACTAACCATTTCAAAACTTTGCAGGCTGTTTCCACTACAAACACAAGGGGTGAATCCGAGTGCACATGTGCTCACAAAAAAGGAAATAAAGGTCAGTTTAAAACATGCACTCAGATGATTTTTCTACTTTATGTACCAACCATCTTAAAAGTATTTGTCTGACAGGTTTTCATCAGTCTCTGTTCAGAAGCTGGTTACAGCATATTGAAAAATGAAGAATGCTTAAATTCATCTGCATAATTTTTTCCAGCTTTTCCGTAAGGATAAACAACTAAAGAGTAAACTTGTGAAATCATATGAGCTCATGTTGGATTTCTATGGTATACGTTTGGTCAATGAATCAACAGGAGAGGTGGCTCGTGCTTCTAACTGGGAGGATCGCTTTAGAAACCTGAACAGGTTTTTACTGTCATATTTTCTATTTGTTGTATTTTAGTTGATTTTATTTCCGCACTTTTAGTGTTGCAGTGGTCACAGTCTCCTTCTTTGATTTTGTAGGTATTCAAACAACAACCTGCGCATCACACGCATCCTGAAGTGTTTGGGGACTCTAGGATTGGAGCTCTACCAGGCCCCACTGGTCAAGTTTTACCTCCAAGAAACTCTTGTGAAGGGACAACTTCAAAATGTGAAACAAAGTGTGCTAGATTACTTCATGTTTGCTATTTTGGACAAGTCAGAGAGGAGAGAGCTAATTAGATTTGCCTTTAACCATTTCAAGCCCCAAGAACAGTTTGTATGGGGCCCCAAGAAGATTCTGTCAGGTCAAGCGGTGCACTACAAAAAAGAAAACATGGACCAGCCTACAGAGAATAAACAGAGCAGCATTGCAGAAGATCAGCAGAAAAGGGTGAAGCTCCATGAAAGCAAACATGAAATGAACAAAACAAATGCCAGTCATCCTCCTGAGGAGATGCAAAGTAAAAAAGATCCCCAAAATAAGGATGAGCCAGTTATTCCAAACAAATTGACAGGAACAAATAGTGACCAGGGGGCAAATAAGAGCAGTCAATGCAGCTCAGAAAATAAAAGTGTAGAAAAGCCAATTCAAGACATGAGTTTTGGTGTTGGTGATGATAATGATGTCTGTAGTCCTCACCAAACTAAAGAGTCTTTTGAGATGTATGAAATGTCTCGGTGACAGCGTTCTACAACAGTTTGAAGAAGGGGCTTCATTTTTGTTGTCCGACACAAGAAATGAGGAATGAAAACTTTGTAATAGGAAAACTAAAAAGCACTTTAAATGTTAGTCTCTGTATTTCCAGTTTTCATGTTAGGTTTAAATTACAGAAAAATATGTTGGAATATCCTTTATAACTTTTAAGTTAGTGTTATTCTATTTTTTTTTTTTTTTTTTTTTTTTTGACATTTAGATTATTTAGCAAATTGACAAAAAGAAAAGAGAATTAGTAAATTCATAAAATCATGAAAGTCTGAATTGTAGTAAATGAAATATTGATGCTTTTATTCTTACTTTGGTTTAAATTTGCATGCTTTGTATAAATGCAATATGGTAATAGGAGATTCTGCTGAAGTATTCAAAAATTATCATTATTAAGGTTTCTACTGCTTAAGCAAATAAATGTCTTCCCACTGCTAAAATAATGGCAAACTGTCTTTGTAAGTATAAAAACTCCCTAAATTTGTAAATATGTATGTACAGTTCGAGTGGGAGCAAACAACTGGAAGTCACATTTTCCTGTCATTGTGTTTTACTGGTATATCAAAATCAAGAATGCACAATCAAGCTTGAATATTTTTCCTATTTCCTGTTTCATATGAAAAGCTGTTTTGTTTTTAGAATATACTCCTTACGATTATTATTAAAGTTTGATCCTGCCAGCAGCAAAAATATGTGCAAGTTTAGTTTAGGCCTTTTAGGGTTTTTAATAACCTTCGTTTTGACTAAGTCTGAACATTAATGCAAGACATGGCAACCCTTGAGTTAACTCAAGTTGTTTCTTGTTGTTCTGTACTAGAAATACTTTCAATTCACCATGACTTTAGCTTTGATTTTCTCTTGACAGTGGGAGTGGTTGAGCACTTTATAGAGTCTGCATGGGTTTTTGTGTCTGCTTTACGTTTTTTACGTTGTTTTAGCAACATGGGTCCGGGTTCACAAAAATAAATAAATAAATAAAATATGCAGTAATCTGCAAACAGCTCAAAAAGACAATGTTTTTCATTGAGCTGATTAATGAGTATTCAGCAAGAACCGCCAACGCCTGTAATTGTCTTCTTAAGTTCTTAGGAAACAATTTGAGAACTTCTTACGAGAAATTCTAGCTTCTTGGAATTTTTCTTAAGAAATGTGTTTTCTTTCTTAAGACAAAGCCCCTTGAGTTTGCAGAATACCCTCAATATATTGACATGGAGTCAGGTGAAGAGTGCGAATTTGACTCCACATGGGAAGACGAATACAAAAATAAAACCCCCAGAAAGAAGGTATGCTTGGATTTCAGTGATATGTCATTTGATTTTCATTTCCAGGAAGTCTCTTTTGTTTTAATTCATCCCAAAACAGCGCACAATCACGTGCATACAGCAGTAGCAACCTGCGTTTGTTAGAAAAGTAGTCATTTTGCATGGATCGCTGTTCTATTTTTGCTAACGTATAAAACCAGCATATGTTTTAGGTATGTTTTGCTGGTAGGTATGTTTAGGTATGTTTTGATGCTGGTTTAAGCTGGTCCTTTGCTAGTTTAGGGGCCGTTCACATACTGCGCCTAAAAACGCCTGGAAAACGCTAGGCACCTTCTTTCCAAAGCGCTCTGTAGCTTGCGCTCCCGTGGCGTCTGCGGTTGCTAAGCAACCATGACCCGCACTCTCAATGAAGACGCGGAAGTTTCATGAAAGGACAAACGGATTTCCAGCACTAAAAAAACAACATCTGAACTATGTCTATCGTTAACAGTTTTATGATTCTACTGTTAAAGCCAGTATTCCCTCTACTGATAAAATAGTGAAACCGGTAAACATAAGTATAGACCCTCTAGCTGTATCTGCTGAATCATTGGAAATATAACAAAATGCAGTGACAAAAGAAGGATCAAGAAGGATGTTTTTGTTTTAATTTTTCCATTACTTTGGCCGTGCACAGATCAATTTCTTGATAGGTGAATGGCATGTTTCTTATTTTTTTTGCATTCATCTCCCCATGTGGTGAAAAATATTGTACAAACCACTCTAAACTCATGTACATTCAAACAACTATCAACTCTTCCCAACAGCAGATGGCGCACTTGTCCTAATCTTTCATTCACGAGCAGTCATTTCCTCCATAACTACCTGTTGTTGGTAGTTATGGTTACAGCAGGCTTTCCATAGCGGCTTTGCTTCCGGACACTGTGGTCACAAAGTAAAAGCGGTGGTTGTTAAAACAGTGTGAGGTGTTTAATGCATGTAGTAGCGATCTTTTAAAGGCACAATATGTAAGATTTTTGTAATAAAATGTCCAAAAATCACTTGCATCGTGTTATATTTTTCATGCAGTTGTGTACTTACCTTATCTCAAAAGTTCTCAAGGATTTGTAAATCCAAATAAATTCCAGTTTTAAATAATGACTCGTCCCTAGTCACTGTCGCCTATCAATGACGCAATATCCGCGCTATCCTCAGTTTCTGCTTATGAATACTATGGCAACACACGTGGACAAATGCGGAAGTTGTAGTTTTACCGCACGCGGATCACGGATCAAGATTTATCACGATTTTTGGAAAATCCCAAAACACGTAGACGTACACCAACTGAGGCAAGAAGGAATTTGGACAAACACAGAAATAAAACAAGAATACATATTACCGTGGCATTTCCGATTGTTTTTCTTAAATCTGGTGAGCAAACCTATGGTAATGTAATTAAATACAGTATGTGCTGCACAAAAACATTTAGCGATACTTGCAAATACGGTGGGTTCGTTCAAATTGACTTTTAGAACGAGTGTTTTACACACCTAAAAATGTGCATCATTAAGCCGCCAAATCATGACAAATAGTCACATATCAGTAAAAGGCTAATACTGAATCAAATTTCATGTTCTTTCCAGATAATTCATTACGATGACATAAAATACTGTTATTAAATGTACAGGTAAGTTAATAAAAAAAAGTAATACATTACCTCACCTGTGAGCATGATTTGTGAAAACAACATCTCCCAACGTTCCATGCTCCGTCATTGCATCATCAAGCTTCGCCTCTGTTATTGTTTTGAAAATGCGACCTCTAGCGGCGAAAACTTACATATTGTGCCGTTATGTTTTAATTCCATGTTTTTGAAACTACATTTACATTTTACATTTACATTTATTCATTTAGCAGACGCTTTTATCCAAAGCGACTTACAGGTGGGGAATACATCAAGCGATTTGTCCTAAAGAAGCAAAACGAC
>JAHKKF010493013.1:0-15305 GCA_019740295.1 Labeo calbasu
TGTCTGTCTAATTGAAGTGTGAAGGGTTTTAAGATGTTGTCAGCTGCCTTAAAATACTTCCACAACATCTGTTTTGACTCTCCTGACATGAGAGAGTACAACTTGGAAATCAAATTCAGGTCTTGTATAGTGTGTTACTGTTAAAAGGCTTGGATTTACACATGGATGAATCCTCTCTGAACTCTGCATGCTGGAGTGCCTTGACTGGAAGAATAAATGCTAAAACATATCATTAAACTCACAGAGCAGCTGTAAACGTTGATGATGATGTGTAACTGTAAAAGGTTTATTCTACAGGTCTGATGAGCTTGGTGACATTTCGTTGTTGTCCATTTCTCCTAAAAAATTACCAAAGGTTTACACCCGCCCTTCCATTCATGAAAAGCACATATTGAAAAGGTGATGTAACTTTGTTTTTTGTTTTTTCTTGAGGGGAAAATGTTCTCTATGATCAACAAAAATTTGGGTGGTTCTATACTGCTGCATGATTTTGCATGAAATTACATTACAGTGAAATTCATGAAACTCAGTAAATTACATTGAAGTGGTGGTGATAAGAACGTCAGTCTACAAAATGCATGTAAAACAATAATGTTTGTATTGTGTGTTATAAATAACAATGTAATCTAATAAATGTCACTCATCATATATCAAACTATGCCCTCAAATGTTTTTGTCTCAACCATCCTATATTCATATTCTGTATCTTTTCAGGAAAATGGTCAAGAAGTCCCTTGTTGCTGGGCTGGTGGTCTTGCTCGTGGCTGCAGTGGGTTTTTTCCTGGGTGTGTATTTTGGGATTGGAAATAAGAGACTCACTGCATCCTCGGACCACTTTTACTCGAAAGCAGCTGTGGCAGCAGATGCCGGGAAGTGCTCTGAGGTTGGGAGGTAAGAGTTCAAATATATAGAGCCAAAAGTTTCCATGCTTGTCAATGAACTTCATATACACCCAACGTTGTTCATGTTTGCAGGGACATCTTAAAGCGCAATGGTTCAGCGGTTGACGCATCCATTGCTGCTCTGTTGTGTGTCGGGCTATTCAACGCACACAGCATGGGCATTGGAGGAGGGCTGTTCTTCACCATATACAATGCGTCAACAGGTAAAACAATGACATTTGTGAATTCAGCAGATGTTTACCCACCAATCCAACCCATGACTTTGCCATTTCTCACACCATGGTCTAAAAAAACATAAAACTCAAACTTTCCGTAAGGGATTCTCAAAACTGACATCTTTTTATAGTCATTCTGGCACTGAAGGACATTGCTTTATGAGTTTATTATGACACAGAGGTTATTTGCCATTCAGCAGACACTTGGCATGCAAAATGACTTACAGTACATTAATTGAAGTGACATGACCCTAGAGCAACCTTGGGTCAAGTGCCTAGCAAAAGGGCATAGTATTTACTCAACATCATAATGACCACAAATCCTGCTTCACATCAGCAAATGATGTGAGAATGTCAGCAAATGGTGTGAATGAGCACTACACTCTTAAAAATAAAGGTTCTTTACTGGCATCGATGGTTCAGTGAAGAACCTTGAAGATCCATGGAACCTTTCAAATGCAGAAAAGAATTTTATATCCGATTTTTAGTTTTGATAAACAACAATGAAATGTCTTAAAAACAAAATAAAAAATTCTATATGTTCATCCACAGGAAAGGTGGAAACAATTGATGCCAGAGAAACCGCTCCAAAGAATGCTTCAGAGAACATGTTTGGCAATAACACCCAGCTGTCACGGAAAGGTACATTGCCATTAATGTAAATATCACCAAGTCCAGCCTCCATTTTATAAAAGAAACAGAGTTAATCTAACTGTGAACTAACCTTGCCTTGTCATATATGTCAGTTTATCTGATATTTTGAGAGACTTACTGATCTTGACACAGTCATCAGAGTCTAGACTTCTTATGGCATCTTTTCAAGTTTTTTTTCTGCTTGTTTCTGCATGTTGGTCACATCACATGAATTTGATTTGGAGGCCAAAAGTTTTCAAAAGTTAAAAAGCAATGAAGCAGCACTGTAAATCTTTTCATTTATATTTCTTAATTATTTTTCTAAGAAATAAAAGATTATGCCAAACTACACTTTGGAAAGACATCTCTTTTGCTCACCAAGGCTGCATTCATTTAATGAAAAATACAATATAACAGTAATATTGTGAAATATCATTACAATTGAAAATAAATTGGTTTGGCATTCAATAAACATTTCTTATTATCATGTTGAAAGCAGTTGTGCTGCTTTTTGTGGAAACCATGATATTTTTCAAAAGAGAAATTATTTAAAATAGAAATATAATTTCTTTACTATCAATTTTGATAAATTTGATGTTGAATAAAATTAAGTTCTTTAAAGGATTAGTTCACTTGCAGAATAAACAAAATTCCTAATAATATACTCACCCCCATGTCATTGTAACATAGCGAGGGAGACGTGAAGCGAGCGGATCCATACGCAAACTTTTATTATAACGTGACTGAGACAAAGACATGGTCATAAACACAGGCAGGGTCGAACAATGGCAGACAGGTACAGTGTAGGCAAGACGTGAGAATAGTCCGTGAAGCAGGCGAGGGTCGAAGAACGGCGAACGTAATCCAGAGGGCTAGGCAAAAGGATAATCCGATAAACAAGCGAGATGTCCACAAGGCAGGCGGTGGGACAGACGAAACGAGATGAACAGGCGAGAAAGCTAAACTCAGGAAACTAGGGATCCAGGATGTTCATGTCTTTCTTTCTTCAGTCGCAAAGAAAATTAATTTTGAGGAAAACATTCCAGGATTTTTCTCCATATAATGGACTTCAATGGGGAACTGCAGGTTAAAGCTCCAAATTGCAGTTTCAATGCTCTACACGATCCCAGCTGAGGAATAAGGGTCTTATCTAGTGAAACGATCAGTCATTTTCTAAAAAAATAAATAAAGGAAAAGTATACTTTTTAACCATTACATAGCCATGTTGGAAAGGTCACATGTGACGTAGGTGGAAGTACCGACCCAGTGTTTGCAAAGAAAGTCAAACACCCTTTACAAAAATGGTAAAAAAAAACAAAACAATGTTGGATGATTTTGAAGAGGAGAAAATGAGATGGAGTTTAACTAACCACATATGACCTTTCTAACATAATGTGTGAAGACACGCATTGCAGAGCTAGTGCAAGATGAGCATTTTTCTTTTTAGAAAATGACAGATCCTCACACTAGACAAGACACGTATTTCTTGGCTGGGATGGTGTAAAACTCTTTGAAGCTGCATTGAAACTGCAATTTAGACCTTCATCCTATTGTTGCTCATTTAAGTCCACTAAATGGAGAAAAATCCTTAAATGTTATCCTTAGAAACCCTAATTTCTTTGTGACTGATGAAAGAAAGACATGAACACATGGATAAAATGTGTACTCTGGAAGTGAACTAATCCTTTATTGAGCCTTTTGAATTGCATTAATTGCATTTAAGCATTTTGAAAAAATAACAGATAGGACAGAAAATGAGAATCATGTCACTGACCTTACTGCAGTTTTGGCCATTAAAAAATGCCTCTACTGTGTTGTTTGAATGGCAGGAGGGTTGTCCATCGCCATACCAGGGGAAATCCGCGGTTACGAAATGGCGCACAAAAGACATGGGAGGCTGCCATGGAGGGAACTGTTTCAGCCCAGTATAAAATTGGCACGCAATGGTTTTCCAATTGGCAGGGCCTTGGCTAATGCCATCGCAAAAAACAAGGACTCAATTCTGAGTGACGTGACGTTGTGGTAAGGATTTATCTTTTGGACACTATACATAAACAAAAATGGGAATGGGAAAATCCACTTATCATAAATGGAAATAGCACATTGTGTCAAGTGTACCAAGGTGTACTATTGTGTAGTTTGTGATTGCATCATATTGCGTCATACATTACTAATTCCACTGACATCAGGCAAATAACTAACTCACCACACACCAAGCACTGCCTCTACTAGTAGTTTTTAAAAACATCATATATTAATCTTTTCCTGTCTCTGTCTTTGCTCCAGTGAAGTGTTTTGTGACTCAAACAAAAACCTCCTGAAGGAAAACGATATCATTAGATTTTCCAAACTCGCTGACACCTATGAGAAGATTGCAGATGAAGGGCCGGATGTTTTTTACAGCGGATCTATGGCCCGGAATATAGTGGATGACATCCAGGCTGCAGGTCTTTTCATACTTTCTTTATTTGACATTTTCACTGGTGGTCAGATTACCTAATTTTAATAAAATATGCAATTCAATCTGTCACTACAGGAGGAATTATAACACTTGAGGACCTAAAGGAATACAAGCCAGTGTTGAATGAGACCCCGCTGAAGTTAAATGTGGGAGAGTACACTGTTAATGTTCCTGATGCTCCATCCAGTGGACCTGTACTCGCTTTGATTCTCAACATAGTGGATGGTAAGTCTCATATTGTTCCTGTGTGTGTGCGCGCTTGCATCAAGGATCTCTAGAATACCTGGAGAGAGATATTCATTAGCATTCCCATTGATCTGAATGGCAGACTTCCAGAAATCTTTTGAGCCCATCAGCTGAGCCATAGATGTGATGTGATTAAGTAGTGATTAAGTGAGATATGGCAAATTTAAATATATTGATATCCTTAATAAACAAGTTGAATGTGCAGTACACCTTTTCTTATTTTTAGGCTACATCAAGTTCATAAAAGTCTTTACATCAATAGATGTATTTATGGAGTACGGACTATGAAAGGACATGTTGTTCTTTGAGTTGGAAATTTGACAGGACTTAAGAACATGTTTATGTAATAATCCTCATTCACCACAGAGATGTACTCATTTAGAAACACTATCATGTCAGAGCATAGTCTTCATGAGTAAACCCGTGATTATTTCTTTTCCTACTATATTTTCCTATTGAAAATTCTTCAAAATATCTTCTTTTGTGTTTAACATAAAAAAAGTTTACAGGTTTGGAATGACATGAGGGTGAGTAAATGACGATAAAAATGTTCATTTTTGGGTGAACTATTCCTTTAATGCTGAAGTCATCTGAGGTTATTTTTAGTGCATTCGATAAGTGAGATGCAAGATGGTGCCAGCTGATTTTAAATTAATGTAAAAAAAAAATAGTATATGAGATGTGAAAGTACTGCCACTTTCTGTTTCTCAGAAGAATAGACTGATACACATTGCCATAGACGACGGAGAATTCCAGTGTTCAAAAGTCGTGTAATTTAAACACAGAACATTGTTATGCATTCCACTGTGCTGCTTTTCCATCATTTCTATATATAAATATGCACTAGAAAAACATCTTTGACCAAGTCTCACATATTTTGCAGCATCTTGAACATGACATGGCATGCTAAAAATAAAAATGCAATGCTCAAGGCACGAGTTCAACTTTTAGTACGTTTAGACATTATGTTTTTTCATATTGCCTTGTTCAGACTTCCCTGGATCTCATGTTTTAAGTCCAAAAACGTATTTTATATAAGGATTAGTTCACTTTATGAATAAAAATTTCCTGATAATTTACTCACCACCATGTCATCCAAGATATTCATGTCTTTCTTTCTTCAGTCAAAAAGAAATTAAGGTTTTTGAGGGAAACATTTCAGGATTTTTCTCCATATAGTGGACTTCAATGGGGACCGATGGGTTGAAGGTCCAAACTGCAGTTTCAATGCAGCTTCAAAGGGCTCTACACGATCCCAGCCAAGGAATAAGACTTTTATCTAACAAAACGATTGTTCATTTTCATGTATGTATATACTTTTTAACCACAAATAGTCAACTTGCACAAGCTTTGCAATGTGCATTTACGTAATCACATTGAAAAGATCATGCATGGTTAGTTCTTCGTCTGTGTACTTCATTTCAAAAAGGTAGGGCAGAGAAAAAACTCTAAAAATCATCCAACATTGTTGATTTACCTTTTTTTTTTTTTGTAAAGGTTGTTTGACTTTTTTTTTTGCACATTCCGGGGTCGGTACTTCACTGCAAAAAAATAAAAAACACAATTTGTTGAGTCAGCCTGAAATAATTTGTTACCATGCTGCCTTAAAATGTTAAGTTCAGTCAACTAAAATAAGTTTATTCAACTTGAAATGTTAAGTTGTACTAAGTAACAACTTAGATATTTGTGTTTGCTAAACTTAACAGATGGGTAAGAAACCCAGCTGCCTTAATATTTGAAGTTGATTCAACTCAAATATCTAAATTGTCACTTAGTATAATTTAACATTTCAAGTTAAATAAAACTCAAATTTAAATTGACTCAACAAATTGTTTTTTACAGTGTACGTCACACATGACCTTTCAAACGTGACTACGTGATATGTGGTTATAAAGTTTATACACTGTAAAAAACAAAAAACACAATTTGTTAAGTCACCTTAAAATAATTTGTTACCCTGCTGCCTTGAAATTTTAAGTTCAATCAACTCATATAAGTTTAGCCAACTTGAAATGTTAAGTTGTACTAAGTGACAACTTAGATATTTGTGTTTGTTAAACATTAAAACAGGGTAAGTAACCCAGCTGCCTTCAATTTTTAAGATGAATCAACTAAAATATATAAGTTGTCACTTAGTACAACTTAACATTTCAAGTTGAATAAGCTTTTTTTGAGTTGACTGAACTTAAAAATTTAAGGCAACAACCAAATTATTTTAAGTTGACTCAACAAATTGTTTTTTACAGTGTACTTTTTGCTTTCGTTTCGTTAGATAAGACCCTTATTCCTCAGCTGGGATCATGTAGAGCCCTTTGAAGCTGCGTTGAAACTGCAGTTTGGACCTTCAACTCACTTAAAGTCCACATATGGAGAAAAATCTGAGAATGTTTTCCTCAAACCTTAATTTCTTTTAGACTGAAGAAAGACACAAACATCTTAATTTCTGTGTGAGCTAAGGCCTTTTCAATTATGTAAGTCATAGTAAATGTAACAATGATAATTCACATCAAGAACTAAATTTTTGTTTTCTAGGTTACAACTTCTCAGACAACAGTGTGTCCACAGCAGAGAAGAAGACTTTGACGTATCATCGCATCGTAGAAGCTTTTCGTTTTGCTTATGCCAAGAGGAGTAAACTGGGAGACCCACGTTACCTCAACATCACTGACGTGAGTTCAACTAATTATAAATATTTTTTTTTGTGTCTCACACAAGGAGTTTTGAGGACTAATGGAACCTGATCTCATGCAATTTAACTCAAGATCAGTGGAGTGGTTTAAAGAGTCCTTTAATAATAATATTTGTTACAGCAGACAATATTTTCCCAAGGTTCCTATTTCATGCACCTGCGAGTTCAATAGCCTCTTGTAAATCTATTTTCAATTATCTCCTTCCCTAGCTCATCCAAAACATGACCTCAGACTACTTTGCAGACACCATTAGGAGTAAAATCACAGATGACACTACTCACCCAGACACCTACTACGATCCAGAGTACTTTGTCCCCGACAACCATGGCACGGCTCATCTGTCAGTCATCGCAGAGGATGGGAGCGCGGTGTCAGCCACCAGCACCATCAACCTTTAGTAAGAGAAAACAGGCACTAGACCTGTTTCTTTGTTCATTTAAAAAAAATGTTCCTCTTACAATATTTAGTATTCTCTCATATATTAGTCTAGAGCCCTTGAGAATGACAATTATGATTGTTTTTTGTGCCAAAAATCATTATAAGTGGACCTCAGGGGGGAAACATAATATTGTTGTTCTCTTTCTTTTGATCTGATTGTCTTGATCTTTCTTTTGTTTTCACAGTTTGGGCTCGAAGGTGATGTCACGCTCAACTGGCATTATTTTTAATGACGAGATGGATGATTTCAGCTCACCTTACATTACAAATGGCTTTGGGGTTCCTCCTTCACCCAACAACTTCATTCAGCCAGGTGCCTAAAATAAAACAAATTGTCTCTACAGACACACAAGTAAGATTTAAACAAATACATGTGTTAATATATGACTTTTGTCTTTTGACAAGGTAAAAGACCACTTTCATCGATGTGCCCTACTATAATATTTGACAAGCACCACAGAGTCAAAATGGTGGTTGGGGCATCAGGTGGGACGAAAATCACCACTGCAACTGCTCTGGTAAACACAGACACCAAAACCAGCTTTTAACTATACTCATTGGATGCATGTGTCCAACATACAGCAGTGTTTCCCTACCCAACATTTACGTTTAGTCATTTAGCAGATGCAAGACGTAGCAAGAATAGAAAAAGAACAGAGAATACTAGTGCACAATACAAATTTCCATATACAGTATGAAATATATTTTCATATGAATTAAAAATATATGTGGAACCTTTTAAAAATTGGATATATGTGACCCTGGACCACAAAACGTAAGTGTTAATTTTTTTCAAAACTGAGATTTATACATAATCTGAAAGCTAAATAAATATTTGTTAGGAATAAATAATTGTTAGGAAAGGACAATATTTGGCCGAGATACAACTATTTGAAAATCTGGAATCTGAGGATGCAAAAAAATCAAAATAGAGGAGAAAATCACCTTTAAAACATGTCCAAATGAAGTTCATTTCAATGCATATTACTAATCAAAAATTACGTTTTAATATATTTACAGTAGGAAATTTACAAAATAGCTTCATGGAACATGATCTTTACTTAATATCCTGATGATTTTTGGCATAAAAGAAAAATCTAGAAATTTGACCCATCCAGTGTATTTCTGGCTATTGCTACAAATATACCCATGCAACATAAACCTGTTTTTGTGATCCAGGGTCATAGATATGGACTACAAAATCAGTCATGGGGTCATTTTTATTTTTAATAAATAGGTTTTCCATTGATGTATGGTTTTTTCCATTGATATATTTATTAGGATAGAACCATATTTGGCTTAAATACAGCTATTTGGAAATCTGGAATCTGAGAGTACAAAAAAAAAAAAAGAAAAAAGAAAAAATCAAAATATTGAGAAAATCACCTTTAAAGTTTTTTATATATTTATAGTAGGAAATTTACAAAATATCTTCATGGAACGTGATCTTTACTTAACATCATAGTGATATTATGCCATATAAGTAAAATCGTAAGTAAAATCTAAAAAAAAAAGTAGTTTCACTTTATTAGCAATAGTCATTAGTCAGTTATTGAGATGTCTTAGAATGGATTTAGATAAATATGCGCTGAATGTATCTTTAAATATGTATGTTAAATTTGGTATCTATATACATTTTTGGACAATGTACATGTATATCCATCCTAAAACCTGTCAATACGTTATGTAAGTAAATACAAAAGATAAACTGACAGTATATATATATATATATATATATATATATATATATATAAAACCTATGATATCAATATTAACATGTACATGCGCATTTACTAAGGGGCTTTTATGTAAAATTGAACCTTAAAATGTAACCCTTGTTCGTCCATATATACAGTACATAAAATAATGGTTAAGGAAAAATGTTTTAAAAACTATCACTAAAAACAGTAAATAGGAAACAGGAAATGGAAGGTTTTCCATTATATGTCAAAATGTAAAATATAATTGGCCTGATATATCAAAACATGCTTTTTACCTCTCCTTTTTCACTTCTCCCAGGTGATCCTGAACTCACTGTTCTTTAACTATGATCTGAAGAAAGCGGTTATAGAGCCTAGAGTCCACAACCAACTCAACCCCAACATGACAGTTGTGGAACAGAACTTTGAGCAGGCGAGTCCCTGGACAAGACACCTAAACTTTCTTGATTTAAAACATGATAAAACAGCATAATAAGTTCTAAAAATGACAATCATTCATATTTTTATTATGTGTTTGTGCCTCTTTTTTTGAATATGTTCCCACATGCTACAGAGCATTCTTGATGGCTTGGCTCAGAAGAATCACATAACAGAGCTGGAGAGCACACCAGGAGCGGTAGTCCAGGCCATTGTGCGACAAGGGGACAAACTCTGTGCCGAATCGGACCCCAGGAAAGGCGGCTATCCTGCAGGATACTAAACATCACTTCCTCTCTCCTTTCTCAATTTTGTGGACCTTCAGTCATTGGTGACTAAATCAAGAACCAGGAAAAACGAAGATACACACTGTAAAGCAAAACACCTCTCAGTCCAACGGTCAATTTGGATCCCAACGCACAAGGTTGCACAAAGACTCCTTGTATTTATTAACATTCTTTTTTCTTTTTGATGGGAAAATGTTTCATTGCTATCAACAGTGCCTAACTTTCATATTGAACGGTCTATGATTTTACCAAGCATATTTATTCCTTTTGTGTGTAGAGAAAGAGGATTGATTATCAGTATGTGGGGTCCTTTGGTATACCTAATTCTATTGTACGGGTTCTTTGTTGTGTAATTAAGGTTCTTGGGTTAAGGGACATGTTAAGAGCGCTTTAAAATGAGCAACACAAAAAGTGCCTGTGAAAGTGACCAAATCAGGGATATAAGTATGAAATTAACATAGTAATAAAAATAATACAGTTTTTTATTGCAAACTGCTAATTGCATGGAATTAAGATACTTTTAAAGAGATAGATCACCCCAAAATTTATATTCATTCATCATTTATCATCAGTGGAACACAAAATGCAGTAACAATGAGTGAAGATGATAGATGTTTTACAAAAATGATGGAAAAGCACCATAAAACTATCTGTATGACTTGTAGATACTTAACCTTATTTAATTTGTCTTTGTGTTCATCAGAAAAAAGTCATATTGGAAAAAACATGACAGTGAACTATCTCTTTAAGCTTCTATTTTTTTAAGCTCTTTTTTTTCATGTCAGACGCACTGGAATAATGAGCCACTGCTAAAATGTTTTGAAACTTCATTATATTACCATCTATAAGCTGAATGTTTCAGTTAAAGCTGCAAATGGCATATTATTATTATTTTTTTTAAATAATGAGCTGGAACTATCATATTCTTATGGTGAAGAAAAGCTGTCAGAACCAATCATAAGTAAAGTCGTGGGAGAACGGCATGCACGGCATCAGATTACCTCACTGGACATGTTCGCCTCTGTCTACAGCCATCCTCTCATGAGATGACTTGCGTAATGTGAAATGCTGAATGATAATAACAGTTTTTATTCTGTTATGAGTAAATGACTTCAGGTCTAAATGTATTTAATATAGGACACATTAGGAGTCTACAGAACAATATGTGGTAGCATTAAGAGGTACCCAGGTCCCTCTTATATTTTCACTTAATATTAAACACAATGTTTATAGAGATATTCTTCAGAATACTTAGTAGAAGTATCTGTAATTATCTAATGTTAGTCTCATTTATGTTGAATTACATAAGAAATAGGAATAGTTCACCTAAAAATGAAATGAATTTGATGTTAATTTACACACCCTCATGCAATCCAAGATAGGTAGGTTTTAAGTAATTTAGTGTTACATCACTTGTTCACCAATGGATCCTCTGCAGTGAATGGGTGCCGTCAGAATGAGAGTCCAAAAAGCTGATAAAAACAACATTTTAATGACGGACTGTAGTCGTGTGGATTACTTGTGGATTATTGTGGTGTTTTTATCAGCTGTTTGGACTCTCATTCTGACGGCACCCATTCACTGCAGAGGGTCCGTTGGTGAGCAAGTCACGTAATTCCAAATTTCTCCAAATCTCCAAACTCATCTACATCTTGGATGGCCTGAGGGTTTTCATTTTGGGTGAACTATTACTTTAAGGGCTATAAACTCTTTGTCGCCAAATCGTAAAACTGCAATATCATGCTGTATAATGTACAGATCACATTTCATGAAGCTAGAGATGTCAATGTTTATCATGAAGGGATACTGTGGTAATGTATAGTGCATTCAGAGAAATATATGTGTGTATATATTTTTTAAACATCCACTGTCCTGTGGCTGTTGCTGTGCTGTTAATTAAACTGTTTTTGGACCAATGTACGTTTGCCGTCGCCTTCATAAGTGTTGATATAAATATTGTAAGAGCTAATTACTAAATAATGCAAGCTGTATTTTATGAAACAGTGCCATGTGATCAGCTCTAAGGCAAAAAGATGTCTTGAAAAATGGAAGGCATGGTAAATAATCCAGTCAGCAGCCACATGTGAATATATTTTTATAAAGGCAGAACAGCAAACTTGTGTGTGTTTTAAATAAATAATAATAAGCATCAAGTAAACAAGTACTTAACCTCTCTGAGCTAATAAAAAACAATTTCTGCACCAAACAGAAATACATTTTACTTCATTTTACAACAAATTACAATCACATACTTTCAGAGATTTTTTTGTTTGCTGTCAAAATTAGCAAGTTTTTTTTAAAAAGGCGTTAAAAATATTTAATGCAGTTAACACTGGGGCAGAGCCACCCCACTCACAACTGCCGCTTCTGTCTCTTTTTCTTGACAAGAACTGCATTTATCTAAATGCAGAACATCTTAATGACCACATCAAATGGGAGACTTTTCAGACGCACTCTTCACTTCGCCTCAGCACCAGATACTAGTCAAACGAGCACAGAAACAGTATAAGTGACAAGGAGCTTCAGCAGAACATCAGTGAACTGTGGTCAGATGAGATGTTTCTGATTTTTCCTGTCCGGTCAGCCATTATACTATGCTCGTAGTGCATGCTTTTCAATTGCACGCACAAATGCGGCGTCACAAAAGCCTGTATCATTTATGGCAAGCCAACAGGCTCAGAATTACGCTATAGATAAATTGCGTTTACATACAAAACGCTGTATTTCACAGTGTTAAAAACAGTATTAAAGCCGTCCTGATAGCAGACACTGTAAAAACACACATACATCATAAAGAACGCTTATTTGACAGCGTTTTAGTGTTTGAACAAAAGCTTTTTATGCCATTCGGCTTGCCACGAGAGGCCATAAAAAACATTGCTCTGATTGCACAAAAGTGCACATCATTTTCCTTGTAGTATAATGAGCCACACCCACTGATTTCCTCAGCCAGTAATATTGACCTGTTCTCACCCAATCAATGATGACCTGACCAAACCAATTTAACAAAGATTTTTTATTTTTATTTATTTATTATAACGTAACTATGAATTTACAATATATAATTATCCAGTGAATGTGAACTTGATATTTTTAATACTACGACTAATAATGCTAATACTGTTTTGAACGCTGTGAAATATGCCACTTTGTATGTAAACATGATTTATCTATAGTGTAATTCTGAGCCTGTTGGCTTGCCACAATCATTTCATATGAAAGCACGGATGAAACTACGAGCATTTGTGTCACGGATCTGTCCGCTTACCACCAGATGTCACCCTCTCATTCCATTGACATTCACATTACACAGACTGTTGCACAACACCCCGGACTACGTTTCCCATCATCCATTGCGCTGATTACACACACACAGCTGCATCCAATCAGACACACTATATAAGCCTTGGACTTCCTTCTCGCCGAGTATTGCATTGCGTTTAGCACTCAACTAATGTTAGCATTTTTACGGAGCCATCTCTAAGTTATCCTGTGTCTAGTCTGGTTTTCTGAGTTTTGTATTCTTGCGTAGTTATCTCGTCTAGTCTGTTCCGCTGCCTGCCCTGGATCTCTCGCATGTCTATTGGATTATCCTTTTGCCTAGCCCCCTGGATTACGTTCGCCGTTGAATGACCCTTGCCCGTCTTGGATTACTCTTGTGTCTTGTCCTCATATACCTGTTTGCCGATGTTCGACCCTGCCTGTCTCTGTCTCGTTTCAATAAAGCTCATAAATGTTAAAACTGATAGCTCTCAATTATACTGTAATGCTGAATGTCTATATTCAATGGTTAAATATTAGGAAAAAAGAACAATTTCCTAGAGACATCATTAGTATTGGTATCAGTGATACTCACCTTTAGTCATAAAAAGGGTTGCCATTAAACAAATATTAAAAATATATCTGTCTTTATGTTGTTTTTACATTAATTTGAAGATTAAATGTAAAATTATTACAATATAAAAGTATTTTTAGAAACCTTGACGTTAGGTGGGATTGATCGCAGTTAATCAATTAATTCGTTAATTTTTTTAATCAACTGACAGCACTAATTATAATATATTTATTATCATGTTTATCAAAATAATGCAGCCTTTAAACAAAACAATGCACCCTTGCTAAATAAATAAATAATTAAATATTATTTTAAAGAAATTAATACAATTATTCAGCCAGGATACATTATGTTGATTAAACGTGATAATAAATATATTATAATTATTGCTGTCAATTGATTAAAAAAATTAACTAATTAATCGATTAATCAGATCAATCCCATCTAACATTAAGGTTTTAAAATATACTTTTATATTGTATATATATATATATATATATATATAATAAGCATAAAAGACTGCAAGTATATAAAAAAGTTGTGTGTGTGTGTGTTTGTGTATATATATAATGAGCATAAAAGACTGCATAAAAGTACCATATGTATATATTCATTTAAAAATATTTGCCATGTTTTTACTCTATACTGTCAGCATTACTGTTAAAGGGGTCATCGGATGCAAAGTTCACTTTTACATGTTGTTTGAATATAAATGAGTGTTGGCAGTGTGTGTACACAACCACCCTATTATGATAAAAATCCACCCAGTGGTTTTTATTTAATTTGTAAAAATATTTTCCCCTTTTTCAAATCAAGCCATTCTCAGCATCTTGTCTGTGCGACATCACACCAACAGAGGCCGCTACCACGATAGTTGATTGACACGGCAGTCTTACCTTAGACCCGTATTGAATGAGCTGTAACAGTCCGATCACCACTGTTTCGATGCCAGAACAGGGACGTAGACAAGAATGGCTCCTAAGAGATTGAGGTGTTCTGTTGTTGGATGTAATAATGAACATGGTAGTCATCATTTACTCCTGACAGCTGAGCTGCTGAAGATGCAGTGGATTATGTTTGTTTGTGAAGGGAATGTGCCTCCTGATCTACATAAATGCGTTTATGTTCACGCGAATCATTTGTGATCCAGCTTCACTTACAGCAGAAGTTTAAGGGTTTTTTATTGAATCTTTGCAATCTCTTTTCCTAATAACGTGCTAGTTAGCAAGTTTCATGGCTAAACGCAGCTAAAGTAAACAGGCTTGTCACTCCACAGAGAGAAAACAGGGGTGGGGCGAGCAGAGCTCATTAAAAGGGTCATCGGAAGTTCACTTTTACATGTTGTTTGAACATTAATGTGTATTGGCAGTGTATGTACAAATCTACACTATAATGATAAAAATCCATGCAGTGGTTTTTAATTAATCTGTAAAAATAATATTCCCTTTTTCAAATCGAGC
>JAHKKF010493014.1:0-17801 GCA_019740295.1 Labeo calbasu
ACCCTTACCGACTACAAACCTACAAAAAATAAGTGAAAAAAAATCAATTATATATATATATATATATATATATATATATATATATATGTATGTATGTATGTATGTATGTATGTATGTATGTATGTATATGTATGTATATATTATTTCTATTATTTATTTATTTATTTATTTATTTTTTTTTTTGTAGGTTTGTAGTCAGTAAGTTTAAAAAAAACTACTTTTTATTCAGCAAGGATGGATTTAATTGATTAAAAGTAACGGTAAAGACTGTCATAAAACAAATGAGTTAAATGGCATTTCAAAAGTGCATTACAGTAAGAATTTTATTTAATACAGTATTATTTTATTTAATAATGGATTATCAGCAGTAGGCCCATGTACTCTTGTATATTGTAGATCAGATCCTGTGATTGCAAATTAGAGACATCTCAGCTATCACAGGTGTATCCAGATCGTCACAGCATTTTAATGTTGAGCACGGTAATTGTCTTTTTAATTAGATCCCAAGACACCAAGAAGTGGTTAAGATTCAACAAAGCTATCAAATCTGTGTCAGAGCAGTAATAGCTTTTTACAAGATGAGTTATCTAAAAAGGCTTGCAGTCAGAGCAATATAGAGGCTTTAGAAGAAAATGAATGCATACTACTGACCTTGGCATCTGAATAGATTTTTTTGGCATTTGATTTTGTTGCCATTATGCGAGCGCCATGTGACATGAATGAAGCGTCCACCCCTGCAGTGGAGTTGAAAGAGCAGGGAAACCGGGAGGGGACGGAAAAATGGCAGGAATCTCGGGCCCTTTTGACAGGCGCTCATAACTCATTCCATGGCGTCATATAACAAAATGTATATGACTTTATTTGGGCCAGAGGAAGGTAAAAGAGAGGAGGGGCTTGGGAATGAACAGGCACGCATTGTGGCAGGGGAAGCTGGTGTTTTTAGTACGCCTATGACATTTAAAGCCGTTGAGATTTTCAGCTGCTCCGTTCATACAGTTATGACTACTGCTGATAACCTCCAATTGTCCCAGCCCATCCTGTTTGTTAGGATAATTAGCCCTTGTGGCATGTGTGTGAGGAGCATATTGTTTAGACATAATTAATCAAGCCTGCTGGTAATTATTGTTGTCCATAAATTAAAACATGAGGGTAGCAGCGGGTGTTCAAGAAGATGTAGCCGTCTTAATAACCACATTGCACCTTTTTGCACCGGAGAGCACGAGACGGCTATTAAACGAAAACAACTTCTTTGCCCTCGATTTTTCAAATCTTCATCTTCCGATCCTTCTTTGGCTCTTGGTGAGGATTACCGCAGTACATCATGTCAGATTTTTTGATTTTTCATAAACATCCCCTACTCTGAAATTACTCTGACTTAAGTCATTTGAGTCTGTGTTTTCTCAAAAGCCCATCTGAGCCGAAGCCAGACTGATGTCCCAGCAGGCTTGACCACAAGCTCAGCATGGGTCAGTCTCAGCACCGCAAACATGCAGCAGAACTAGGCTGGGCTGTTGGCTTCGGCTCTGCCGTCGCTCTCCCTTGACCTGTAATGACAGAGTTTCGTGTTTAATTTTAACTCCGTCTCACCCACCTCACCACACTATTTGTATTTCTCCAACATCACATTTTTTTACACGTTGCAATTCAGGGTAGCTGAAGCTAAACTGAGGAGGAAATCACAGAGCTGCTGTAAGAAGAACATGTTTTGAGTTCGAATATTCGCCGCTAACTAATACTAGTCGCATTGGCCTGGTGCTGGAGTACGCAAATCCCGTATGAGCCGGAGTGGAAAATTTGTGGTTACGGATGTGGATGTGTTAAACAAATTATTTGAACAACGGCACGCAAGGGAAACTTATTAACTGGAGTGTTAATGAGAAAAAAAATTAACACCAAGTTGCCTCAGGGAGATGTTCCCTTATGGCGTACTTTAAGTTGCTTTGGTCTAAAACGAGACGAATGATAATAAGTAATAGTACTCTACTCTTGTACTCTAAATAAATATACCGTTAATATACCATACTGTAAATACTACATACTACACTGGGTTAAAAACAATCAGGCATTTGGGTTGTTTTGCCCAGCCGTTGGTTTAAATGTTTAACCCAAGCTTCTGGGTAGTTTTATTTAACTCATATTGCTTAAGAATTACTATATTTCTTGCTTAAGATGAACCCAAAATAGGTTGGAAATGAACATTTATTAATATGTTCAATAAATAAACGTGTATTAATAAGTTGAATAAATAATAAATGAATACTAAACATTTTTTAAATTGTTTAATAATAAATGTTCATCTTTTGATTTTTGCTGATGCCTCCAGTAATTATATGTCTGATCTGATTCATTTTAAGCTAGTAATTTTTAAACAACAGTTGAGTTAAATTAAACTACCCAGAAGGTTGGGTTAAACATTTAACTCAACCGCTGGGTCAAATCAACCCATTTGCTGGGTTTGACCATATTTCACTCAGTGCTGGGTTGTATTTAACTCAGCATTTTTTTTGAGTGTGTTATTTAAAAGTTTGGGGTTGGTAAGATTATGTATATATGTATTTATTAATTGACTGATTGATTGATTGATTGAAAGAGGTCATAGGCTCACCTGTATGCATTTAATTACAAATATTACAAAAATTAGGGCTGCCCTCAACTAAAGCTTTTTCTGGTCGACTAGTCGTTCATTTTAAGGATTAGTCGACTAATAGTCGACTAAAAAAAGCTTGCCACAGCGCACATATAATAATTATGAATGTTTCAGGAAAAAACAGCAAGGAGATGGCATTAATGTTTTAATAATTTATTGATAAACTAGTGCTTTCTTTGTTTTCAGGTTAAGAGATGAAGTCGGCGACACTGACTTGTCATCTCTGCAGTAGTGCATCCTGTTTGCTTTAATTTTACAAAAGCACGTTTTGTTGTTATTCTGAGTGCACACAAATAAATGTAGAGTGCAGATTTGAAAGATGAATTACTCTTATCTGTATGACCAAAATGATGAAGCATTTTAAGAGCAAGTGAGCGCACCTGAGCCTCAATCTGTCATGCAGTAAACCGCTACTGCTCATCTTCAACACTCCCCACAGACACTTCAATAGCGGATTTTTTTCTAGGTTAACATTAGATTGAGTGGCCATGTAAAGTTGCTACTACTTACATATTTCAGACGAAAAGCCATTTTTGAAGTCAGTGAATGATAGGTGAGCATTTGGATGTCCTGTCTGATGTACTATATTGACACATAGACCAGCCGTTAACGATCTGTGGATTCCACTTCCTGTGGAATTTTCTGCGACTAAGCGACTAATAAAATTTTGGTCGACCAAGCCTCTTCTCATCGACTAACGGTTAGTCAAAAATACAGTACAAAATACAGTACAAACATTTTTAAAAATTAATTACAATTAGTAAAATTTAAAACAGTTTTGTTTTTAATATATTTTAAAATGTAATTTATTTATAGTTATTCCAGTCTTCAGTGCCACATGATCCTTCAGAAATCATTCTAATATGCTGATATTGTACTCAAGAAACATTTCTCATTATTATCATTAACTGCTTGATACTTTGTTGAAGTAGTTAAAAAATTGGTGCATAAAAATGTCAAAGGTACTGCATTTATTTTAATAAGAATTTGTTTAATAACAAAGACTTTACTGCCACTTTTGATCAATTAAATCCATCCTCGCTGAATAAAAATACAAATTTCTTACTGACTCAACTTTCATATTGCCAACTATATTTGTATATAAAAATGTTTTTACTGTATTTTTGTTATGGTGCTCAGATTATTGTTCATCGAAATAACAAACATTTGCAAAAACTATTAATATATAATATCGATATATATCACAATATAGTTATTTTTGCTTTAAATAAGGTTTTATATCAACATTTTTGATACCATAGAAATTCCATAATTCTTGTCACCAGTATCAATATCACAAAGAACTAATACTAGCCTTAATTAAAAAAAAAAAAAATAATAAGAATTAGATTTAATAAGAATAAGAAACTAACGGCAAGCAATAAGACAAAAAAACTATAGCAGAACAAATACATATATGTATATGTATAAAGTAATCAAATATATAAAAACACTGCATATTCATCACTGTGTAAATTTAATACTGTATATATTTCTTATTAATGTTACAAAAGTGATTTAGTCAAGAGCCGTGAGAAATTTTCTCTCTTTTGTTGTTTGATGAACATGAATGACAGACACTAGGAATATCAGACTGCTGTCACTTTAAGAGCTGCCCGGATCTAAACACTGTTATACGTGTTTTCTTTTTCAGCTGTTTGCTTTCACTTAAGACCTAAATTACTGTAAATTACTGTCTTTACAAGTATAATTGCAAAGACAGGTATTTTGACACATATAAGTGTGTGTATTTAACTTTTCAAGGCCTATAAAGCGGTAAAAATAAAGACAGTTCACACATAGAAAAATGAGTTCTCTTTCACTGCTGACTACACATTTCAGCAGCTTAAAGGGGTGGCATTATGCTTTTTTACTTTTTGAATTTTAGTCAGTGTGTGGTGTGTATCTGGGCATAAAAAAGATCTACAAAGTTACAAATCTCAAAGTCCACTCCAATGGGAGATATTTCGTTTCGAAAAAATCCCTTTTCAAGAACTACAACGAACTGGACTACAGCATTTGTTTTCCGCATACAATGATGTCACAACGCGGCTCATTAGAATATCATTAAATGAATCCCGCCTACGGAAATTTGAATTTTTGGGGGGTGGGTAGGGACGAGACAGGGCTTCAACGCTTCAAGCATTGACTAGAGTGGCTGCTTCAGAGCAGTAACGCACCGCAGACGTGTGCAGTACAGGGGGTCAAAACATATGCCCAAGCCGAGATCTACTCCGGTTGCTGCGTCGGAGCCGTAACGCGCCGTGGATGTGTGCCGTGTGTGGTAACAGATTTAGTCATCACACAGCATAAAAGCATAGGACCCCTTTAAAATCAATTGTTTTTAAACCACAATGCTTAAAAACACATACAAACGATGCGTTTTTGTAACCATGTAGCACAGCGACGTCACGTGAGCATGTAACCGCAAAAGAATACAGAATTATTTGGATCTGTAAGAAAATGTTCTCCAAACAGGCTGTTTAGCATAGATCTGATTTATTGGCTGTAGAGGGAGATGGGCCAAGGGAGATAAGCTCTATGTCCAGCTGTCACACACTCGTCATGTGAGAAAATGGCTCAGGCCGGAGCAGTCTGGGCAGCAGGCACGACACAGGAAACTAACTCACCATGCTTACGAGTGCTGCCTCTCGGCTACATCCACCTGCTCGCTGTCCTTCTCCATATTCACTCTCCATTGCCAAAAGACACTAGCATAGTTTTTCCCTTCGCACAAGGACTTTACAAGTGGAAAACACTTGTTCTGAAAAAGCTAATGAAGTGTCCAGAAGACAAATCGTTCAAAGTTTGGAGGGCTGTGTTCACTTGTTTAGCTGTTTCCTGTCATGGTGATTGAGCAATATGCCATCACATCTCGATCTCATTACACTGCCTCCAGCCTGCTTCTGGAGCCCTACCCCGTTTTGATATACGGCGTGGAGAAAGACAGAATGGGAGAGGCTTACAGTGGCGGTGAGAAAAGAAAGCAAGAACGCTGAAAAATGAGAAAAATAAAAAGTAATTGTGATATGAGGAGGAAACTGCAAGAAAGAGAGAGAGAAACCGTCCCTGTGGGGCTGAAACAAGTGATCACTCCCTCTCTGTCCATCCAGCCTTCTGTCAGCTGGATGCAGGCTTGGGGAATGATGGAATATTTGGAATGCGCTTACATAATCCGGATGTAGAAGAAGGAAAGTGTATTCTTACACAGTTACATTAAAAATGTAACATTTAGTTTATACATTATGGAGACAAAATCATGACCCATATAGTTGCAAAAAAGCAAAAGAGACAGCTGTTTTTCAATTGCAAAATTCTCTTTATTTTTTGTGTAACAATTACTATTTTATATTTGTGATATTTTTTATATGCATTTTGCTGTTTTTGTCCTTCTCTAAGGTAATGTTTTTATAGAATTATGTGCTTATATATCATTGTGACATATACCTTTTTTATGTATAACAGGATTTTAATATTTATATATAAAATGTACATATTCTAATTACAATATGATGGTTCGCCAATACTGAATTTATTTAATCAAAAATACTGTAAAAACAGTAATATTCTGAAATATTATTACAGTTCAAAATAACTGCTCTCTTTTTAAATATATTTTTAAAATATAATTTATTCCTGTAATGGCAAAGCTGAATTTTCAGCAGGAATTACTTCAGTAAAAAGTATATTAAAATATACATTTTAAACAATGTAATAAAATAGATATTTTATTTTATTTTAGATTTTATTTTATTTTGAAAGATGTCACTGATGTTCACCATGGCTGTATTTATTTCATGAAAAATACAGTAAAAGCAGTAATATTCTAAAATATTATTACAATTGTGATATAAAATAAATAATTATAATAAATAAAATAACAAAAATAAATTATACATACACTGGCAGCCAAAAGTTTGAAATAATTAATAATAATTATTTTATTTATTTATGTATTTTTTAAAGATGTTTTTAATGTTCACCAATACTGCATTTATTTGATCAAAAATACCATAAAAACAGTAATATTCTGGAATATTATTACAATTCAAAATAACTGCTTTTTTAAAAATATTTTTTAAAATATACTTTATTCCTGTGATAGCAAAGCTGATTTTTCAGCATCATTACTCCAGTATAAGTTATATTGAAATATACATTTTAAACAATGTAATAACATAGTTATTGTTTCATTATTTTATTTTATTTATGTATTTTTTAAAGATGTTTTTAATGTTCACCAAGGCAGCATTTGTTTGATCAAAACTGCTTAACTGCATAATTGCTTTTTGTAAAAATATATTTTAATCTATTTAATTATAAAATATATAATATATAATTTTTTCATGTGATGGCAAAACTGAATTTTCTGCAACAATTACTCCAGTAAAAATTATATAAAAATATACATTATAAACAAAGTAATAAAACAGACATTTTAATTTAACAATGTAATAAAATAGAAATGTATTTAATTTTTTTAAAGATGTCATTAATGTTCATCATGGCTGCATTTATTTGATTAAAAATACAGTAAAAATGGTAATATTCTGAAATATAATTCAAAATAATATAGTTTCTTTTTAAATATATTTTAAAATATAATTTATTCCAGTGATGGCAAAGCTGAATTTTCAGCAATTACCCCAGTAAAAATTATATCAAAATATACATTTCAAACAATGTTATAAAATATAAAACTGTTATTTTAAATTCTGATATTTCACTTGATCAAATACATGCAGCCTTTGTGAGCATAAGAGCAAATACATTAACATTATAAAATAATTCAATTCCAAACTTTTGGCCGCCTGTGTATATATAATTTACTTTTATTATTTATTTACTTTCATTACGTTTATTATTATAATAGGGATGAGAGAGTGAGGGAGACATAACCCAGGTTCACCCACATCCAAATCTGTCCATCCAAATTTGCATTGTCCTATATTCATTAGGTTGGTTCTGGCATCCTTACTTCGGCATAGCGTGAGTGATCCTTACGTCATGCCAGTGGAAATCCAGCAGTTCATTTTCAAAGGAAAATTGAGATTAACTTCACCTGTAAGGCATAAAAAGCCCAACGAAAGAATAGAAGGGAAATCAATGTCCTAACTAAGGGAGTCATGCATTAATAATGAGCCGCTTGTAATGGAATCCTCTGCATCTGTTTCCCGACAAATATGTGCTTGGCCTGCAGTGTTTCGTGAGGGGAGCTTTACCGTGAAAAACGCCAGCATGCAGATCTTGCGCTAGCTTCGTGATCGCACACACGTTCACTGCAAAAGGTATACTGTGATTCTGGACCTGTCACACATTATTCATGCATACATAAGAGAAATCTCCATAAGCTAACACACATTCATGCATAACAACACACAGGCCCTTTATATACTTTACAAGCTTTAGATTAGTTTGCACTAGGTCAGACAGTGGTCAGACAGCTTAAAGAGATAAGAAAGAAACTCTAGAGGAATTTAACAGAAAGGCAGAGGTAGGGAAGAGGCGAGGGAAGAGTGAGGAGGAAAAACAAGTGAGGCAGGTGAGACCTGAAAGCTGTCTTTGTGCATTGCCTGGCAGTAGAAACACTGACCTTCTCTGTGAGATGCCGCACAGAGGCAGGTACGCAGTTTGATGAGAGGAGGGCACTTTCTTGACGAACACCTCCCCTTCAAAACCGTTGCGTGCTTCCCGGCAGAGCAAACAAACAAGCCAAAAAGAACCTCAGTCTCCCTTCAGATTAACTGGCATCAGATTCAGTCTCGGCTCTCACTTTCGATTTAGGCTTCTTAAAGTCGCCTTATTTTTTCACCCCCTTCATCTCCGTTCGACTGGAGCTTGGAGAGGGTAGATGCTATCGCTCCCCAGCTCATGTTTTGCATGTTCACTCCAAACACTGCACCAGTGTGTGTGTGTGAAAACAGCAGAACCGACTCGAACCACAAGACTAAATGCACCAATTTCAAATCAAGCATGGCCTCATACCGGTGCACACGAAGTCTTTTGTGCCCACCACCAGGGTTGGGCATGTGATGAGACACTTGATAACGCACCCGTGGAGGGCTTTGATGTTCTGCAAAGACTCACTGGACTATGTTGTTTTGTTAACTTCCCCTTTTCAAACTGTGAACTGGCCTTTTATATACAGGCTGAATAAGAATCATAAGGACATTAGCGGTTCTGGTACCATAGGAACAGTTCATCAAAACGTGAAATTCTGTCAGCATTTACTTAAACAAAACTGAAAGAAACAAGAAAGAACTTGTTGAATAAAGTCATTATAAATTACGGTTGAACCACATCATGTAACATGGAATATTTGAACTCATTTTAATGTTCTTACTACCTTTCTGGGCCTTGAACGTGTCAGTGGCTCTCGGACGTCATCAAAAATATCTTTTTGTCTTCATTTTGTTTTATCATTTAAAATCCCCCAAAATCATTATGTCATGTTTTTTCTTTTAAAAAAAACATTATTGTATTTTTGGATTCT
The DNA here is from genome assembly GCA_019740295.1 of Labeo calbasu. Taxonomy (NCBI): domain Eukaryota; kingdom Metazoa; phylum Chordata; class Actinopteri; order Cypriniformes; family Cyprinidae; genus Labeo; species Labeo calbasu. The sequence continues at coordinate 9,141 of JAHKKF010493014.1, forward strand.
GGATATTTTATTAGTAAATGATTCCCATACATTTGGCTGGCTTAAAAAATATATTTTTGAAAAAAAAAAATGCTAAATATGAAAGTCAGTGGAGTCCAAATTTGGTTTGGACCCCAATGATTTTCATTGTACTGTATGTAAAAAACATGGTTCAGAATTTCTTCTTCAGAAGATCATTTCTGGGTCAACAGAGCAGTAGTTGGTTCATTTTGGACAAGATGGAAGTTCAGAACATGAATCTAAAAAAAAAAAAAAAGAAGCTCAAAGCTCATAGGAATCATTCGTTTGTGAATCAGACTACATTGGTTGCGCTGTATGGTTTTAAATTAAAGGGATAGTTTACCCAAAAAATGAAAATTCTGTCATTAATTACTCACCCTCATGTCGTTCCAAACCTGTAAGACCTTGATTCATTTTGGGACACAAATTAAGATATTTTATATGAAATCCAAGAGCTTTCTGACCCTGCATAGACAACAATGGTACTGCCACGTTCAAGGCCCAGAAAGGTAGTAAGTACATTGTTAAAATAGTCAATGTGGCATCAGTGGTTCAACCTTAATTTTAAAATAAATATTAAAATTTAAAATAAAGACTTTTATTCAACAATTTCTTTTCTTCCATGTCAGTCTTCACCACACATTCAAGAGAAATTTCGACAGAGAGGCATCAACAGCACCTCACGTATGCGTCGTGGTCAAATGTGCCACACTAGTCTTGAAAAGTGAAGCCAGCCGGTGGCTGGTCCCAGTATAGGTCATAAACCCCTCCCTCTCCATGTAATCTAATGGAACGTAAGGCAAACTAAAGATGTATTTTTCCAAAGATGTTTTTTTGTCATTTTATGTAGTTTTTATCACACTGATGTAAGTTCAAGTGTTCGTTTTTTTAAATAAGTTTGGTTTTAGTTAGCTATGTTAAAAGCTATAAAAATGGGAGTGTGACGTCATGATTGACAGCTTCTCTGAGCGAACTGAGGCGCAAACAGACTTTTTCGGGATCTTTAGGAAGAGATTGGAGTTGTATTTACCTTATTTCAACACAAGCCTCTTATATGGCAATAAGCAGACAAGAATCTGAGCAGTCAGGTTAATTAAGAAAGGGTCAGGGGCGTGTGCTTGCGATCAACTCTGCCCACTTTCAACACTGCTCACTACTCGGGTCCCAAGTTCACTGCTGGGACATTGGCGGCTTCGCTTTTCTTCAATGGAAGAGATGGTATTCTGTGGTGGTGGTACTCTACTGAACGTGCATCGCAGACTGACAATAAAGAAAAGAATTTGTTGAATAAAGTCGTTATAAATAGACAGCTGAACAGTTGAACCGCATTATATCACATGGACTATTTTAACGGTGTCATTACTACCTTTCTGGGCCTTGAACAGTTAGTTGCGTTGCTGCCTATGCAGGGTTAGAAAGCTCTCAGACTTTATCAAAAATATGTTTGTCTTCATTTTGAACATTATTTCTATTGTTTTATTTAAATCTTCTAAAATCATTATGTCATGTTTTTTCTTTAAAAAACATTATTGTATTATTGGATAATGGATATTTTATTAGTAAATGCAGTGATTCATACATTTGACTGGCTTAATTACATACAAATATTTTGCTGTACCATACACGAGTTTATTGTCTGGTAGTCAAGTTCATTTTTTTTAACCACAGTGCACCACTTTTTTTAAAAAATGCTTGAAATATGGCCTTTCACACTGTAATGCACTGCCATCCATGATGCATTGCTTGCTCACTAATGTTTTCATGTGCTTGAATCTGCTGGGTGTTTGAGGATGGGATAAGAGTGTGTGTACATGGCAGTGCTGATATAAATGAACAGAAGGCTGTGTACTGAAGTGTGTTGTTAATTTCTCTGCTAGGGTAACGCAGAGGGGACTCACTGAGCCATGCAGAGAGAAGGACTACCAAGAGAGGAGAAATTGCACCGCATCACTTCCAGCAGACGACACATGCACTTCTGTCGCATGGGCTAACCATCCTGTGAACAGACAACGCAGAAGCAGCGAGACGGGGAGAAAGAGCGCATCCGTGTCTCTGGTTTCCGCTGATGGACAAGTGGACATTGGGGCTATGCTGGAGCTTCGGCCCCTGCTGTCCATCCCGTCTCCCCCCTGCTGAAGCTCCCGGCACGGCCCTGGAGCACAGAGGGTGAGAGAGACGGCCTCATGCAGGCACGTAAGAAGTACGTGCTTCTGGGCCTGTGCACGTGCTGCTGGCTGTTGCTCTATTACTGGGGAGGCTTGCAGGAACGGCTCCTGGGTCTCATCACCCACAGAAGGGGGGAGGTGGCACGGCCCTGGCCCAACTGGTTGGATCGGGACCTGCTCCTGGGTTACGCCGACCAGGCCGAGCTACAAAATGGCGGAGGGCCGGGTGACTCACCAAGGCAGCGGCGGCAGTCGTGGACCGGAATCTACAAGGACAGTCACTGCAGGATGGACACCTGCTTTGACTTCGCCCGATGTCAAGGGCAAAGCGGCTTTCGGGTCTACATCTATCCGCCGGAGAAAGGCGAACGGGTGTCTGAGAGTTACCGCAAGATCCTCACCTCAGTCGCTGAGTCACGATATTACACGTCGGACCCCAGAGAGGCATGTTTGTTCGTGCTGGGCATTGACACGCTGGACAGGGACCAGCTTTCGACACAGTTCGTACCCAACGTTGATGAGCGGATTCGAGGTTACCCGCTTTGGAACGACGGGCGGAACCATGTCATTTTCAACCTTTATTCCGGAACCTGGCCCAACTATACCGAGGACTTGGGCTTTAACGTGGGCCAGGCCATCCTGGCCAAAGCAAGCCTGAATACGGAACACTTCCGACCGGGCTTTGACATTTCCATCCCTTTGTTCTCTAAAGAACACCCTCAGAAGGGCGGAGAAAGGGGATGGTTAGTTCGCAACACCGTCCCGCCGAGACGAAAGTACTTGTTGATGTTTAAAGGTAAGCGTTACTTGACGGGCATCGGCTCAGACACTCGTAACGCTCTACATCACATCCACAACGGCAAAGACATTGTTTCCCTAACGACGTGTCGTCACGGCAAGGACTGGGAGAAGCACAAGGATGCGAGGTGCGACCATGACAACCAGGAGTATGAGAGGTAAGTCATGTAAATGAGCCAACGGGGAGTTTCTGTACTTGGGTTTTAAGAGGAATGATGGCCGTTATGAGATCAGTTTCGGTTTCAGTGACTCAATGGAGTTTGTCAGTGACACTCTGGGCTATGAACTCAGGTTCCTGTGTGTTAAATACAAGAAGCTGCTATCGGTTACCGCAGGGTGTGGGTTACTTATGTAATACACGGCAAAGTGTCAAGAGTGAATAACACTGAAAATGTATCAAGTGTTCTCCTGAGAATGACATATGCTGGGTATTGCACGTCATAAAAATGTTAAAAGAGAGTTTGACTTGCTGATGTTAGTGGAAGTGTTCGTTTTCGACTTTGCTTGTTCAAGAAACATGAGCAGAATGAATGCGACAAGTGATCCTTCACTAAGCCCCGCCCCCCTTGGTTTTTGTTGCTTACTCAGACAAGCTTCACTAAACATCAAATATGAATGAACTGAAGATTTCCTTGATTGTCAGAAACTCAGGAATGAAAAAAAAAAACATTTTTTTCTGTTTAAATTATGCACATCACAAGATTTTGGTAGAGGCTATTTACACTCTTTTTAACTCTGCCCACCAACGTGCGGTTGGGATAGACAAAATTATAAAGGATGACTGTCAATAAACAGCTCCATTGGCGTAGATGGTAAAGCAAGTAACAAGTATCTTTTTTTACGCAATCGACCCGAGTTCGAATCCACCTTTTGCCAAACTCGTTGTTCTCTTTTTAATTTAATTGAATTTAATTGAATTTAATTTAATAAAAGACAACTGTCAATAAACAGCTCCATTAGCTAAAATGGTAAAGCATGTAATGCAATCTTTTGGACGCGACTGACCCGAGTTCAAATCTACCTTTTGCTGAACTCGTTGTTCTCTCTTTTTCATTTAATTTAATTTAATAAAAGACGACTCTCAATAAACAGCTCCATTGGCAATGGTAAAGCGCGTAACACGATCTTTTGGACGCAACTGACCCGAGTTTGAATCCACCTTTTGCCAAAATCGTTCTCTCTTTTTAAATTTTTTTTTTTAGATTTTTTTTTTTTGCCATTTTTAGCCTTTATTATGACAGGACAGATCAGTATGGGCAAGAAGCGAAGTGGGAGAGAGATAGGGGGCAAGACCGGGAAAGATCCTCGAGTCGGGATTCGAACACGGGATGCAATTTACACTAAAAATACTTCTGCTTTCAATTAATGAGTGAGGCCCATTGTGTTTATATGAATGGGGTCATGTAACACAAAAAAACAACAAATGACTGTATATTTATGGTGAATAGTAAAGTCCTATCCTAAAGTTATCGTGCACAGCTGTTCTGTGAATCAAACCATAAACCTTTAAGCATTTTTTGCGCATTTCTAAATTGTTTTGTAACGCATGCATGACCCGGCGGAATTAAACAGATTTGGGTGAAGAGACACTGTAGAAGAAATATGGGAAAGGAAGGGAGGAGAACTAATACAGAGCCACAAAACCACCACAGAGAATGTGTATCAAATCCACCGCGGGTCATAGAGGAGCAGACACGGCCAAGAAGAAACTGAAGAAACGGTCTCGAACAGTTGAACAGTGCTTCGGGCTTGTTTGCTTTTGGTTTGTGGTGGGGACAGAGCTCCACTCAGCACTGGATGAATGTGTTCATTTATTCCACAAGATAGGTTAGGGGGCTCTCCCACGCAGGAACAAACTTAGCCATACTTGCTAGCAGTTCAGGTGTTAGGTGGTCCGTGATCCAAAAACATTCATAAAATACTTTATTTCTACTGGAATGAACGCGGCGGCTTGTGTCGTGGAGGTCTAAGCAGGAAAAGAGTTTTGCACATTGACAGAGTGACTGCTGAGGAGTGGGCGGTATGACCAAAATCTTAATCAAAATTAAACACTCTATCATAAAAGGGACGACATGAACAGATTTCATGCCATTTTAAGGAGTTCAAGCACATAGCACTGATGTAACTGTTAGAATGGCCAAGGATCAGCAATCTCCACGTAAAACTGATCGGGCAGACCAAACCGTAAGTCATAGAGACTTGAAACTCTGAGGGATGGTAGTAATCATACTGTCTACAACGTCACCAAGGCTCACGCCAATCAGCCTGATAGGGGTGCTACAGCGATTAAAGGTACGCAATTGCTCATAACTCCTTAACTGTTTGTCACAGTTCTTAAGTGTCTAACTTTCAACTCTCCGTCGCAAAGGGATGCCAAAACGTTTGAAAGGGGCAGTGCTACCTTTACTAAAATGGCTATAACTTTTGAACAGAATGAGTTCTCTTTGCCAAACTCACAACATGTATGTAAGAGGTCAATCTGAGGTCACGCAAGCTTGGGCACTTAGTGGTGCTATAAGAGGGAAAAAACTTAAAAACGACCATAACTACACAACTGTTTGTCCTATCTACGTGAAAATCAGTATGCATGCTCTTGGCCCAAACTGGCTATGAGGACATTTGCGTATCTCAACAAACATGGCTGCCATAGGCCGATGAACTTTAAGCACCTATTACCCGGTTATCGGAGGTCGATAAATTTTGAGCACCTATTAAACCAGGTTAACGGAGGTTGATTGGAACGAAACTTAGTGGGCCTGTTTGACTCACGACCTTAAAGGTCTGTGAGAAATTTGAAAGGCACGGGAGGGCAATATCACTTTTTTTTAAGGGCGTAAACAATTGTATATTGCATATATTCTGGAAAAAACAATGCAGTGCAATTCTTTGGACTCTCTAGGCCACTTATTATTAAACAAAATTTAATTGGGAAGCTATAACTGGGTCATTTAGAATAGGGGCCTGTCCAAATATACTCAAAAGTCTATAAAGCCTAAACGAAAACTCAAAACTCAAAACACAAAACCTGGTAAGCACATGCAAAAGGTGATTCTAAACAAGCATGCAAAGTTTTACGGGGACTGGACCACAGCTGTCACTATAACAGTCATAAACATTAAAAAACATCATGTTTCTATGGCTAATTACCTGTTTTTGCCAAAAATACTTTTGATTTAGGTAGTTAGATGTTTGCTAAATAATATTTAATGGCTTAAAAAATGCCTAAATAATATTAAATGCCTTAAAGCACTTGAACACTGGTAATCGCTGCTTTCAGCTAGATTTTTTATTATTTTTTAGTTAATAAATAAATGTCGGATTTACCCAAAACAAATTATATCTTGTATTTAACCACAATAGAGACACCAAAGCCAGCAGCAAATTCCAGGACATCTGGCCGAGGTAAGGCTCACCTCGGTGGGTTAATGAGTGCTAAATGACCACTGACGCCCTGGAGCTCATATCTCCGAAAACACCTTTGCAAATTTACGAATAGACGTTGTCTTTATTAACAAACCACACATATGAGGTCTTAACAAGTACATTATCACTTAAAAAAACTCTTAAAACTATATTCCGTGACATAAAAACACTATAATTTATTAAATTATACTAGATTTGGGCATCCGCCATGACACTCGCTGTGAAAAATACCACAATTGGAGTTAAACAGTGAAACCGTTTTGATATCACTAGAATATCGCACTCCTCTCAGCTAATCAAATTCTAAGACCAACAAGAACTGTTGTATAAATATATATACAACTAATGGCTGACACATGTCTACTGTTCATACCGCACAGCCCTCTGTGGAGTTTTAAGGGTGTTGGACCCATAATGTCATAAACTTGAGGGAAAATGTGAGACAAGTAGCGACACAGCGAATTGGGTCTCTCTCGTATTTCACTGCCGTGGTACCGCTAGGAAGCTGCAAGGTGCCAAACTCAGAAATAGAACTTAGGAGGTTCTCTCGGGTTAATGATCACCAGCATCTGCTACTTCCACAGATTAACCTGAAGGCACACCGAGCACCCTACTGAACTCTTGCCCAGGGTGGAGAGATAGGGCTGAATCCGGGGATGCTTCAGGAATGAGAGAGAGGAACTTGCTGCAACCAAATGGCCTACATTCATTCACTTTTCAGGGCTCTTTAAAAAAAAAAAAAAAAAAAAAAGAGTTGGGGTGGGGGGGGGTATTGAGGGGGTACTTGCATTGTACTGGGAATGTAAATGAGAAGGAGTGAGAGAGCTTGTGGGAAGAAAAATAGGGCAAGCTGTTTCAGGACAGTTTTGGGACACACACACACAGACGGAGGATTATACTGCAATACTGATTATACTCTCTTCAATACCACCGTAGACTTCTGGGAAAGCATTAGAATGCGGCTGGATGTGTGTTTGTGTATGTGTGTGAGTCTAAGGGTGTAATAGTAAAATGCGGTACCTTTCTTGACAGCTAACAAGGTCTCCATGACTACACTGCTACCATGTGCAAGACATTCACACAGAAGAGGTCATTATTCTCGATTCTCAAGGAGAAACGAAGAATAATGCACTGCCTTTTTACATCTGCCATTGAAAATAAAACACAACTACAGGAAAACACGCTCTCCAGGCGTAGAAATACTATTTTTAGTGAATTATCGTTTTGGAAGTGAATCACAACTGCGCTTAATGAACTTAATAAGGACCTTAACGAGGGCCTCTCCTTCGTTCCGTGACCTTGTGTGTGCGTATTTGCGTACAATCGTTGGCAGGATGCAATAAGAAACGTTACACCCCACTGTAATTAGGGGGACGTGAAATTGTACCCCTAGAGAGAGTGTGGTTTGTGTGGCTCGTGCACAAGCCAGCATAAACTAGGTTTATTTAGAACAAATAAAGAGAGAGGGAGAGGGCCGTCCATCTTCCTCTCTTGTCTTTTGTGCACTCTCGGTTTTTTTTTTTTCCAAGTTCTCTTATTTTCTCTCACCGGGATTCTACCCCCACCCCACCTCACCACTCACCACTCACCAATCCCTTGACCCTCTTTCCCAATCTATCCAGGCCAAGTGTTTTACATACACACGCATGCATTTGCTTATTGGCACACAGACTGAGGCATGCTAAGTTGCTCTTCATGCATGGACACTTTTTTCAGTCCATCATGCAACTCAGCTGAATCAGAGACATCACATGCACACTCATCAGCGCGTGAAACGTTCACTCCCGTGTCTTCATGACCAGGATGAAATCGTGAAGGGTAAAGGCCATGACCTACATTTCCAAGAATTCAGAGTAGGCTAATTCTACAAACTAATTACATCAGGCCACTCAACATTAAGATCTGTTAGAAATAAATTAAAAAAAATAGACAGACAGATAGATAGACAGATAGATAGATAGATGGATATAAAGTCAGAATTGCACAAAAAGTTGAATTGTGGGATATAAATTCGCAACTGCAAGTAATAAAGTCAGAATTGTGAGATATACAGTCAGAATTGCGGGACGTAAACTCACTATTGCAAAAATAAAGGCAGAGACCTTTTCCTCAGAATTGCATTTGTACATTGCAATTCTGAATTCTTTCTCACAACTACAAGTTTTTATAGAAAGAATTGTGAGATATAAAGTCAGAATTGCAGGAAATAAACTCACAATTGTAAGAAATAAAGTCAGAATTGCTTCTCGCAATTGCAAGTTTATATTTTGAAGAT
>JAHKKF010493018.1:0-10609 GCA_019740295.1 Labeo calbasu
AACATTAATCACTGCAATGGTAAGTAAAAAAAAAAAAAAAAAAAAAAAAAAAAAAGACACACAAACAACATTCTACGAAAATCTATTAATTAACATCACATCAATTTATGAAGTCAGCTTATGTGATGTTTACTTGAAATACTTGAATATTTTAAGTAAGCGTCACTCAGAGCAGTAAGTAAATTGTTTTACTCGCTTGAAAGTATTTGTAACTTAATAAAACCTAGTAAGTATGGCAGCTAAGTAAAGATAACTAATAATATCTAAGTAAGGTAAACTACTGGATTTTCAGTGTATGTACTGGAATAGATTAAGTGTTTTTAATTTCTGTTGTCAGCCGGGGTCTTTATTGTTTGATAGCGAGTCAAGAGCTTGTTTATATTCACTTTCTGATAAAGATTTATCTAATGGTTCTCTTTGGGTTAACGTTAAACTATAGGTAAACTTACATTATTAAGGAATGAATTAGTGTGTTTGGTTTTTGGATCTTTGCCATTACTGTACAGATGTTCATGGAATGTACGGAAGGTGTCATTGATGTCTTGTATGGTGTGGAGTGTCTTTCCTTCTGAGTTCTTAGTTACCGGGATTAGTGTTTTTTCTCGATTACATTTGAGTAGATTAGCTAGATATTTACCTGATTTATTTTTATGTTCAAAATGTGTATATCTTAGACACTGTTTTGAAATTCTATCAGTTTTTTTATAATAGCTTCATATAATCATCTTTTGTTTTATTAATCTCCTTAAAAGTCTTTTCATCGGGATTATGTAACTACTGTGTAATATGTATATTTTAGTTTTTGTTGTTTTTTGTGTTTATATGTAGATTATGATATAATTTTCTTTATAATACAACTTTAGCTGTCTCCCAGAGAGTTACTGCAGAAGTGCGTAGTATGTTATTTGTTTCCATGCAAAATGCCCATTCTTTTTTAAAATATTCATTCATTCAATATTCAAATATTCAAGTCTTTGTCTTTGAGTAGTGATGTATTCATTCTCCACCTGAATGATTTTTTTGTAACATCTGTATTAGTTATAGTGATAGTTATAGTGACTGGAGCATGATCGGATATGACGATAGGATTAATTGTTGTATTTAAAATGTCTGGAATGAAAGAGTTGCTTGTTAAGAAATAATCCATTCGCGAATATGTTTTATGAACTGCTGAAAAATAAGTGTATTCTCTTGAATTTGGATTTGTCACTCTCCAGCTATCGCCAAGACCAAGATCATTCATATATTGTTTAATGGTTTCTGTAGACTGCCATGGTTTAAATTGTGGTGGCGTATTCTATTTGTCTAGAGTCGGATCAATAACTGCATTAAAATCACCTCCAATTATGATAACTGACTAAGAAAGGTTGCCTAGTGATGAGAAAAACTTATGGAAAAATTGGGGGTCATCCGTGTTTGGTCCATATATATTAGCAATGGTTTTTGTTTTATTATTAAAGGATATGTTGATGATAACTTATCGTCCTTCTGGGTCACATATGATTGATTAATAACTGTAATGTTTTTACTGATTAATATAGCTACACCTCTTTTCTTTGAGTTGTAAGATGCATAGTATATTTGTGTTAATTGTGTATTTGTTAATTTTTTATGTTCTGGTTCCAAAAGATGGGTTACTTGTAATAGACATATATCTTCCTTGAGTTTCTTTTTAAGGTGGTTTAACATTTTGGATCTTTTAGCTGGTGAGTTGATGCCCCATACATTCCAGCTTACCAATTTTAGATGTGACATAGTTTGTTGCTTTGTTTTAATATATGTACCCTATTATGTAATCTAAACAAAAAACCTACACACAAGACACATTCAATGTCAGACAGACACAACATGAAGCCATAAGAACACTTAGTTACAAACGAGTATACATTTGTGGAAACTGATCGTTAAGTCCGAATGTAGTTCCTTGCAGTTCTTTACCCTTGCTCTTGACCAGTTCTTTCTGTTTGTAATGTTTGAATTTTGCAACGATAGGATGTGGACGTTTGGTATCAAAGTTTTTATTGTTAGATCCGAGACGGTAAACGTGGTGGAACATCTTTAAAAAGAGTTTGAATCGATTACAGCTGATATTGGCCAGCTACAGTGGTTTAAACAGACAGCAGTTTCATCAAGCCATAATAGACAACTTGTTGAAGTGACTCCCACATTCACAGTTGGTAGAGCTGTTAAAACCACTAAATAAACAGTGCTGGCCACAGGTTTACACAGACTTAGTGTAATTTACAAGCACACTCTGAGATTTCTCGGCATAACAGCGGACGAGTTGTGGATCCTTTCTGTGCATGGAAGCTTTAGATGGAGGACTTCAGAAACTGATTACAGATTCCTGTCAAACCAATTTAAGTGCATTTCAGTATCACAGTTCTTCACAACTGTTTACACACATTCTTTGGCTCATTGTCTCCATACCCTAAATACAAAAGCACAAAAACACAAAATGCAAATCTCTGCAAATCTCTAGTAGAAGCAAACATTTAATCCAAAGTCTCTTTATTTCATCTCTTTCCAAAATAATTTATTTATTTGTTTGTTTATGTGAATTGAGTAAATTGTAACTTGATGCAAATGAAAAGTGTCTTGGAAAGAATCAGAAAAAATGTATCCTTTCTGTTAAAAAAGGAAAGGAAAGGAAAGGAAAGGAAAGGAAAGGAAAGGAAAGGAAAGGAAAGGAAAGGAAAGAGGAAAGGAAATAAGAATTATATTGTTTATTTGACGCTAATTATATAATAAATCATATCAGATATGTATTTTTATTATAGAAATACATGATAGAAAATGAGGAATGCTGTGTCGAAATGATAATAAAATATAACGAATATATATATTGTAGAATAAACATTACCTTGTCATATTAGTTTTATAATTTATACAACTATTATATATGCCAATAAAATAAATATAACCATATTAGAATAATATAAAATTACCTTATATATTACTTATATTAGTACTTTATAATTGACATATCAAACTACTATATTTAAAACTATACTGTAATAATATATAATATTGTTTGTCACGCATGCGCTGATAGCTCTGAAGTAAATTAATCCTGAAACATAACCTACTCTGGAGCAGGTTATGTTTAGAGAATAAGTTGCTATGGCTACTTACCCTGAAAGTTACCTCCATTTTTGGAACCGAATGCTGAGTTTATCCACTTACTTACCTTTAAACATACCCAGGTGTGCCACATAACCTGCTTTCTGGACAAATTACATAAAAACTGATAGTAACAAGGTGAACACAGCTGAAACAAATGAGAAATCATACTAGTGTCCATGACCACAGACAAGGAGCAGGAAACAGGAACAAAGGAACACAGGAACAACTGAATACAAACTAAAAGGACAAACAGAACCAAATATCCCTGACATGCCTATAGTGTCTTGACGGCTGACACTTTACATGTGCATGGGGCTTGAGAGTTGGGTCTCTATATAATACTATAAAAGTCACTACTACTGCACCATGAAAATTATTTATTAGTAATTTTCATAGTGCAGTGCAGTAGTATTTAGGAGAAACAAATATTGTACGCCTACAGTACACTGGATTGTATTGTGCTCTTGTGTTTCATTAAATATTCTTAATACTGAATGCAGACATTAACCCTTAGAGTAGGATGGCCACAACGGTTCTTTACACCTGTCATGGTGATAAGTGCTTTCACCCACTACTCCACTACTATATTAATATATTTCAAAGGTCAAGAGGCTCATTTACAAAGTTTTTCTGGCAACAGTCACAACAAGATTACCTTCAAGATTATGTCTATGTTTAAAGGGGTCACCGGATGCCCATTTTCCACAAGCTGATATGATTCCTTAGGGTCTTAATGAGAAGTCTATAACATACTTTGGTTAAAATTTCTCAGTGGTAGTATAAAACAGCCTTTTTACCTTGTCAAAATCAGCCCTGTTCAGAGAAAGCTATTCTATTGCATGTTCCTTTTAAAGATGTTTAAAAAAAAAAATTTGCTCAGCCCCTTGTCATCCAAGATGTTCATGTCTTTTTGTCTTCAGTCGTAAAGAAATTATGGTTTTTGAGGAAAACATTACAGCATTTTTCTTCATATAAAGGACTTGATTGGTGCCCCGATTTTGAACTTCCAAAATGTAGTTTAATGCAGCACCAATCAAGAATTATATGAATAAAATTCCTGAAATGCTTTCCTCAAAAACCATAATTTCTTTACGACTGAAGACAGAAGGACATGAACATCTTGGATGACAAGGGGGTGAGTAAATTATTTGTGAATTGTTGTTCTGGAAGTGGACTTCTCCTTCAACAGCAATACTACAACAATGTAGCCAATCACAGACATATCTGTTGATTTCTTGAACACAATAGCCAATCCCTCTGAGTTCTAAATCATCTTGTGATGAACAAAGATGAGTGACATCTATTATAAAGGGAGCGCTTATTGTGCCATAGCAATGGAGTTCTAAGTTAGAACTCACTCAGCGCTCAAAAATGCAGTCCAGTGCTGTTCTGCATTTTTGTGAATCCTCTCATTATATTAACAATGTATAGACACTATCTAAATAAGAGATTCAATGTGTAGTTGTAGAGAGCTTGTTAACAGAACTTTGTGAGATCGCCATTAACTAAGAATAGTGCCTGCTTTTTAGTGATTATAAAGGGAGCGCTCTTTGTGCTATAGCAATGGACAGGACAAAAATATATGTTAAATAGCATTAAGGTTAGACCACCTTCTGTATTTTTAGAAGCACCCTCAGTGATCTGATCCTGGAACCAGGACTGGTGTTAATGCTAAGTGAACCAGGACTAAATTCATTTTTGGTCTGGTGTAAACACCCCCTTAATTTCTAATTAAATCATGAAGATGTCGTATAAGCACAGCATACACAAACTCTTAATTCAATTTATAGTAGGAACAATTTTATTATTTACCTCAGATTTTTCAGTCAATTAGGGTAAAAACTGGTTTGTAAACTAGTGTGATTATTGGCATCCATGTAGAAAGCTCTTGTTCATTTTCTCCCTCATCTCCTTTTGCATAATGAGCTTTATAATGTGGACAATGATCTGAAGCTGCTTAACTCAGCAGAATTACCACAGAGGTAGAAAGAACCATGAGAGATGAAATGGTTGAGAAGCATTAACAAAAAGAGGCATCATTCCTGGTATCAGACGTCCAAAATTTACATTGCATAAGATTTCTCACACAACATCTGACATAAAGTAAAAGAAATAATGTAAATAAAATTAAGGAAATAATGTAAAACAACAACAAAAACAATTTAAACCATGGACAAATGTATTTTGATGTTTTTATTATAAATAATTTTAACGTCACTGAACTTTTCCTGCCAACAAAGCACAAATCATAAAAGCCACTAAGCAAAAACAAAATGTAAGTTGTTTACTGGAGCGCGCACAAATGGCCACATGGTAACCATTACCATATTATGGAACAAATTTAGGCAAAAATTATAATAATAATGAAAATCACTAACCAGTTCACATCCATTAAAAAATACTGCAATAAGGTACAATATTTCTCTTTGTATAAATCTGAGAACCCGATTTGTCTTGTCACTTTCCTCAGTGTGGAAATTTAAAGCACATTTGTGGCACTTTCTGTACATTATTATTGTCATCTTTAGTATTATTATTATAACTACTGCAGCGAGAAGTAGATTGCTTCTGCTGATTGACATAGAGAGAACACCAGTTTTTTTATCCCGTGTGGTGTTCATGTGACAGAATATGCTCCTGAGTATGTGAGCAGACTGCAAAATGGAACTCATTAAGCTCCCAAATAAGCTCACTGCATAAGCTACAAAGTGACCACCTTTTCAGACCTGTTCAATAAATATAGTTTTGGAGATGCTGCAACATATTAGATAGCAAGGACAAACTTTTGAAAGTTGCACTAAAGGAGTTGGAGTGTACATTTGATAGGCCACATTCATCCAGTAAATACAAATACTCACACATACAGCAAATGAATTGCTTTGCACTTTTGCAGATCTGAGGTAAACTCCAGTGATAGCTGGGGATTGCTTGCAATATCAGGAGGAAGTCCTGTTATAACCGACACCTAAATGTTTTGACAACCACAGTTCCGCTAGCTGCATTGTGGATGCGTAAGTGCTCGCTTTGGACCCGACACACATTTTGTATTGCTTAGGGTCTAAATGTGTGTCACAGAGGACAGGATGATAAATATGCACAATACCTGCTTCTTGAGAGCGAAACACTTTCAAGCCAGATTTAATGACTTTCGTGAACATATCGACATCCTCTAAACCCCAGCCTTGTATTGAGGTGTCAAAACCCCCAGTTTTAAGCAAGTCACTTTTGAATATGCAGGCAATACCAAATCCATAATCTCGCCAGAATCCACTCTTCTTGGTAAAAACAAAGGTGCTGTCTTCAGTAGGGTCCCCAGCATAAACAATTTTGGGATCATACTGACTGAAGACGATAGGGAAATAGACCTGACTTCCTTCAATGGTGTTGCTTCGACACCTTTGGAGAGAGTCAGCGTTGAAGACCAGGTCCACATCACACAAAAACAGCAGTGAATTGTTA
Source organism: Labeo calbasu (assembly GCA_019740295.1). Lineage (NCBI taxonomy): Eukaryota > Metazoa > Chordata > Actinopteri > Cypriniformes > Cyprinidae > Labeo > Labeo calbasu. The sequence goes on from JAHKKF010493018.1 coordinate 6,586, forward strand.
GCCAGCTGAAAAGAGCCCATCTCAAGGGCCAGGCCTCGGGAAAAGCTTCCTGTCATGGGTATGATAGACAGGTCTGCTTTAGGATATCTGTTATGATATTCCTTTAGCAGCTCTAGGTGTCTCTCCTTGTCCTGGTTTGTGTCATTGTCAACCAGGATTATGGTCAGTTTCACGTTCTGGTTAGGGATCAGGCAGATTCTCTCAAAGTTTTCCATGTAACGTGCAAAGATTTCGTAGCGACCCGTGAGCGGTACGAGAAAGTGGATTTTTATCTGACTTTGCTCGTGCATCTCTTTTGTGGATTCTGGGATCTGGAAGGAAGAGAAAATCCTGAGCGAGCTGGAGAGGAAAGAGAGTGAACGAGAGTCGCCGTTGATGGCATCTACTAGGTCACCGACATCCAGTTCCTCTGCCTCGCTGAAGAACGGCTGACTGAAGGACTGCTGAAGGTAAGCATGTCTCCGTACTGGCACCGTCACTTTCCTACCCTTGTGCTTCCTGTAAAGCAGCAGAAGGTCCAAGATGTATTCAGCACCATGAAGTGGATCCACCCTTCTGTAGCCATACTGGATCTCCTTGAAGTCTATGATGCGACCTCGAGTTTTGGAGTTCTCATTGATCATTTCCATTACCTGAAGAACTGCATCTTCGAGCGCTGAACGCACCAGGTTCCCAAGGCCTTGACGGGGCATCTGCTTTTCACTGGTGGAGTACAAGTGCCTACCGGTCAGAAAATCCCACGCTATGACATATTCACGCTCTGTGGGACGGTAGCGTGTGTAGGAAGGGGGTGCCCCCAGTAGCTGGTCCTCCCACCGCACTGCAGCATTGCTGAGCCGGCTCATGATGACGCCTTCACGGTGCAGCTGAATGGTGCGGTACCGGAGATGAGAGATCTTGCGGCTGAGCAGATAGCTGTGCAACCTGTACTGATAAGCTGGATGCTTGTTGGGGTGCAACGTGATGGCATTGTGGATCTTGCTGCTGTGAAGGTCCTGGATAAAACCTTTCTTGTTGTGCTCATAGTTCTCATAGAATAACTGCTGCATCTGCAGAGAGAAAGAAGAAAACAACATGCAATTTGAGTGTTTTGCTGCTACAACAGCTTCCACTCTTAATGGGAAGACCTGGCTGATTAAGTTCCACACCACACTCGGTAAACTAAAAAAACCCTTACAAAACCTGTAGGAGTACCGCTTATGCACTTAAATGCCCTTGTTATCTGGTACAAACCCAGGTGTGTTAAGCACTACTAAAATCCTTTAAACAGCGTGAGGAAACCTGTGTTAGTGTTTACATGATGTTTCTGAATGTTGCTTTCTGCAAGAACCCTGCAATAACAGTTTTCTTACTCACATGCAAAAACAGTCAATAAAAAATAGTTGTACATGGCATCATTTTGAGAGTACCTTGTTTATAAGCATCATGTAAACTTATTGTAGGCTTACCTACAACAATAATTTGAACGCAGATTTTTCATGGCTTAACCATTTACTTTCTAATACAAAAATATCATTCGTAGTGTACTTTTAAACTCAACTTAGATGCACCTTATTCCTATCTGCTTTTTTATCACTTTTTCATCACTATATGATCCCATTAGAGTGATTAAGCAGGGGCTGACGGTACAGCTTTCATTACAGCTACAGTACTTAGGAAATTACTGATAATGGTCAGTTATACATTTTATACACGAATACACAGAATGCCACTACTGAGCAATACATATTGCAATTAAGTATTGCAATGAGATTTATAAGATAGCAGCAGAACAATGCTGTGTGAAAGTTTTAAGAAGGTTTGTACTGTCTTCCAAGACCTATCTTTGCAATAGTGAGTAAACTTCTGGGCCCTTATTTATCAATAATGTATAGAAAAAGTTCTATACTTTGTCCTGTGAATGAAATGTTGAATGTAAGTATAAAAAAAATCCATATTTATTGAAATACACGGTTCTTAAAGCACACCAGTAAGTAATAATTATTGATAAATCCCTCATGTTCTTAAACACCATGCTTGTTCACGTTCATGATAATTTACATCCAGAAACGCCTCCAATAAACCGTATATGGTGACAACATCTTCCTTTATAAATCATGTGAATGTATAAAGCAGTAACGACTAAGAAGCCATTCTGTGCACTCAATAAACAGAATATGTGCCTGAATAATACTAATTTGTTATTTTGCCTGTTTTTGATGTGCACAATGCCTCCAGGCATTTAAAGGCCATTTGGTAAAGCAGTGCTAATTTTATGCTTTTGATTGGTTCTCTTGTTTGAATTTGCAGCGCACATTGTCTGCCAATTACATCAATCCGCATTGCTGCTAAAAGCTTTAGGCTTCAACCTGCCTGAGAGCTGCCACGATGGCGAGTGATAAAAATGTGTTCCATTGCTAATCAGTGTCGAGTATTACTTTAAAGATAACCCTGCCTGGTTTGAATGTTTGAAAATGATTAACCGTTGAAAAAGTCATTAGAAATTTAGAAAAGTAATCAAAGAGTAATCAAAATGTAATCAGTTACCTTTAATAAAGTAATTGAAAGAGGTACACTACTTATTACATTTTAAATTGGGCAGCTTGTAATCTGTAACCTATTACCTTTCCAAAGTAACCTTCCCAACACTGCTGATGAAGTCATAAAGCCTCAAAATGTTTTTCGTCTTGTGGTTTCACAAGTTTAAAAATGATTTCTTCTTTATTATTAGTTTTAGTCCATGTGTTAGACTCCCATTGTATGTAGCACCAGCACTGCAAGTGTTCTTACTTTGATGTTGTGCTTCTTGACCTTCAGGACAAACATTAACACTTTTAATCTGACCTGTACTGTACTCATCACACTCATGTGCATTCCTTTGTTCTGAAAGCCTCTGCCAGCATGTCACTATTGATCTTCTGTTGTTGGTTAAGCGACTGATGTAACACTGGACACATTTCTTGGCTCTGGTATTTTTCCAACATTTTCACATCAGAACTCCAGACGTGACCAGTCACAATCCTTGCCATTCCTCTAATGAGATAATGCAAGTTCCCTGCAGTAATTAGTACTGTTCAGACACTTCTGCATTACTTCCAGAGACAATCAGGATCCCCTAAAGACCCTTAAAAGTGATTTTAATTAGGAAGGAAAGCTGAACATTTTCAAGTTAAATCTTATTGATGATTTATTTCTAGCAATTAACGGCAGTTTTGTAATGTGATAAAAGCTGATGTCTGCAACTTGTCTACTGACAGGATGTAAATGGAAAGTTGGCGCTTTGCGCTAGCACTCAGTTTATAAATGCGGCAGGCTTGCAGTCGTCAGCGTTCAGAAGGTCCAGACTGTTTTGCATCCAACATAAAGCAGCTAGTGTCTCCACAGCAAAACTGTGATTCTGATGCAGATCTGAAAAACATGACTTTGTAATTGGTAGGAATGTATACCAGCAAAACAAGCAAACGTGACCCTAGATTAGAAATGGGATACAGTAAACCCTCTGTAATGCATTAAACCTAGCATGAAATAAATCCAGTCAAACTGATGTGTCATGCGCAAACAGAGAGAAATATATAAACCTCTGCAATATGTGGAAGTATAAGAGGAGTCATGTTTATTTATAAAAAGCTTCATATAATACAGACTCTTTCAAAGCAGCTTAACAGTAATAAACAGGAAACACTGAATCTGTGTTTCTCAAAATTTGAGGAATTAGGCATTCTGGCCAATTTAAACTATCAGGCAGCACTACATATACAGTATAGTGTTATTAAGTTAAGTTTTTTGATTCGGAACCTTGACTTGATTCAGGAAACGCAGCTTCAACTTGACTTGACCAGGAACCTTGACTTGATTCAGGAAACTCATCTGCAACTTGACTTGGTTCGGAACCTTGACTTGATTCAGGAAACACAGCTGCAACTTGACTCGGAACCTTGACTTGATTAAGGAAACGCAGCTGCAACTTGACTCGGAACCTTGACTTGATTCAGGAAACACAGCTGCAACTTGACTTGACTCGGAACCTTGACTTGATTCAGGAAAC
>JAHKKF010493019.1:0-11098 GCA_019740295.1 Labeo calbasu
TATCTTCCTGTTTTTTCTATCTATCTATCTATCTATCTATCTATCTATCTATCTATCTATCTATCTATCTATCTATCTATCTATCTATCTGTCTGTCTGATTAACCATCTGTCTATCCAATTGTTTATATTTCTATTTTTGTCTATCTATCTAGTTATGTCTATCTGTCTTAATGCGCAGTGTGATCTGGTGCTTGTGATGTGTACGCCATACAGCTGAAGTATTCAACGTAGATGCACTGCTGATCTAATAGAGTGGTTGCTATGGAAATATACTGGCCTTTTTGATCTGTAAGGATGTGTGTAATGTGTGTATACTGTCTCTGCTCTCCCTCAGCTGCCCACATTGGCGTGGGCATCAGCGGACAGGAGGGGATGCAGGCAGTGTTGGCCTCTGACTATTCCTTCGCCCAGTTTCGCTACCTGCAGCGTCTCCTGCTCGTCCACGGCCGCTGGTCCTACCACCGCATGTGCAATTTCCTCTGCTACTTCTTTTACAAGAACTTCGCCTTCACGCTGGTTCATTTCTGGTACGGATTCCTCTGTGGATTCTCTGCCCAGGTAAACCTTCATCTTATTTCAGCTTGTGGATAGAATATGCATGTGATTTCCATTTAAGATTGTGAATAATATGTTTTTGTCATCACAGACAGTATATGACCAGTGGTTCATCACACTCTTCAACATTGTCTACACCTCACTTCCTGTTCTGGCCATGGGTCTGTTTGACCAGGTAATCCTAGCCTTTTTGGTCTTGAAAGCTGCAGTGTGTAGCGATCTTTGCCTTTTAACATAAAGTTTGTTGATTTTTCAGGACGTGAACGAGCAGTACAGTTTACGCTATCCAAACCTGTACAGACCTGGGCAGCTGAACCAGCTCTTTAACAAAAGAAAGTTCTTCACCTGTACGCTGCATGGGGTCTGTACTTCTTTTATCCTCTTCTTCATCCCATACGGAGCCTTCATGACCGCTGTGCGGGATGACGGCGCCCACATCTCTGATCAACAGGCTTTTGCGGTAACCATAGCAACCTCTTTGGTCATTGTGGTCAGTGTCCAGGTGAGGCAATGTAACAACTGTGCTTGTTTACTCAATTCATTAAAATCCTAAAAACCTCAGTACTAAATAGTATTAAAATACAATAAAGAGAACAATGTCTACATATATTTTTTGTTTCAGATTGGGCTTGACACCAACTACTGGACTGCTGTGAACCACTTCTTTATATGGGGAAGCATAGCTGTTTACTTTGCAATCCTTTTTGCAATGCACAGCGATGGCATTTTTACCATATTCCCAAATCAGTTTCCTTTTATCGGTAAGAATCTAAACCTTTTTTTTATTATTATCGTGTAGTATTGTATTGTGTATTTAAATTTCTCGAAAAAATAAATAAAACAAGGCAGTTGGTCTGGGACTTTATACAGACACGTACTGGTGTGGATGCAGCATTACAGTGAAAGAAGTTCACTTCCAGAATGAAAATTTCGTGATAATGTACTCACCCCCGTGTCATCCAGGATGTTCATGTCTTTCTTTCTTCAGTTGAAAAGAAATGAAGGTTTCTGAGGAACACATTCCAGAATTTTTCTCCATATAGTGGACTTCAATGGGGGTCAAGGTCCAAATTGCAGTTTCATTCATTTTGAACTTCCAAAATGTAGTTTAAATGCAGCTTCAAAGGGCTCTAAACGATCCCAGCCGAGGAAGAAGGGTCTCATCCAGCGAAACGTTCAGTCATTTTTTTCAAAAAATAAAAATTTGTATACTTTTTAAGCACAAAAGCTCGTGTAGCACAGGCTCTGGGATGCACGCCCACGATGCTACGAATTAGTAATGGGTCATTACTGAATGATTCTTTCATTTTGAACGAATCTTTAATATGACTTGGGAAGAACGAGTCGTCTCGGGGAGTGATTCGTTCAGTCGCGCACGCACAACATCCTATTAGGTTCTGTACTGGAATTAGTTCACCTGTTTCGAGTCTTTGGGTTTTTCGAGTGATCTTTTCTGTTTCTTATAGCATTATAGTTTTGTCTTGTTTGTAGTGTGATCAACGTTTGTGCAAGCAGTAGATGTGTTAGGGAAGTAACGCGTAACATTTGAACTATATTTTGCTAAAATGTACGAAATGACTTGAAAAAAGATTCGTTCATTTTGCTGAATGAGACTCAGAGGTCTGAGTCGGTAAAATGATCCGAACTTCCCATCACTACTACGAATCACGTGTAAGTTTATCGTCTGTGTAGTGAGTATGGCGAACAATTCCATCTTATTTTCTCCTACAACTTAAGAGGAGGACATCATTGTACCTTTTGTTTGTAAACAGCGTTTACAAACTTACTTTCTTAGTCTTTGCGTGATCGCTTTGTAAACGCTGGGTCTGTAGTCCTGCCTACGTTCGGCGTGACCTTTCGATGTGATTCAATAGTACGTAGCGTCGTGGACGCGCATCCTAGAGCCTGTGCTACACAAGCTTTTGTTCTCAAAAAGTAAACACATTTTTATTTTCTGAAAAAAATGACTGATCGTTTCGCTAGATAAGACCCTTCTTCCTCGACTGGGATCGTTTAGTGCCCTTTGAAGCTGCATTTAAACTACATTTTGGAAGTTCAAAATCGGGGCACCAATGAAGTCCATTATATGGAGAAAAATCCTGAAATGTTTTCCTCAGAAACCTTAATTTCTTCACGACTGAAGACGGAAAGACATGAACATCTTGGATGATAAGGGGGTGAGTAAATTATTTGTGAATTGTTGTTCTGGAAGTGGAGTTCTCCTTTAAAATTTTGCATGTTTGTTTAGAATCTTCTGTTGCGTGTGCTCACCAAGTTTTGTGAAGTTTTGAGTTTTTGTTTAGGCTTTATAGGATTTTAAGTATATTTGGACAGGCCCATTTTCTAAATGACCCCGTTATAGCTTCCCAAAGGGTAAATTCCAACATTTCTTTGATAATTATTGGCCTAGAGAATCCACAGAATTGTACTGCAGTGTTTTTCCAGATTGAGCGAAAAAACCTAGGACTAGTTTGAAAAAGTAGGTTTATTTTACATCTTCTCAATCATTTAACAAACTATTTGATTGACAGCAGTGGTTTTAGAGGCAAAGTTGTCTGAAATAAGGAGTTCTATCATATGATACGAATATCATGTGTATGTGAGAAAAACTGTGCAATGTACATTCATTTATGGCCTTGAAAAATGCGATATCATCCCCCCTACACTCTTAAAAATAGAGGTGCTTTAAAAATTTCTTCACAGTGATGCTATAGAAGAACCATTTTTGGTTCCACAAAGAGCCACTCGGTCATTGGCTCTTTAAAAAAAACATCTTTTTCTTAACTTTTTACCTTTTCCACCTTTTGTGAAACAGAAAGTTTCTTCAGATGTTAAAGGTTTATGAGGGACTTATTTAAAGAAAAAAGGTTCTTCAGTGGAATCGTGAAGCACCTTTATTTTTAAGAGTGTAGTGGCTGATTTCTTTTAAATTTCTCACAGACCTTTGAGGCCATGAGTCAAGCAGGCCCACCAAGTTTCGTTCCGATCAGCCTCCGTTAACCTTGTCTAACAGGTGCTCAAATTTCATCAGCCAATGGCAGGCATGTTTTTTTGAGACGCATCAAAAAAGCGTCTTTATAGACACTTGTGGCCGTGCACAGCCATTTTCATGTTGATAGGACAAATGGTTGCATAGGTATACCCATTTTTATGTTTTTCCTTCTTATAGCGCCACCAACTGGCCAAGCTCTGTGATTTTTTTGTTTGTGACCTCAGATTGAGCTCTTACATATATATATAACCTTATTTCAGACACACAATTGGTCCATAGAGAAAAACTTACATACATAAGTTTGGTGATGATATTTCATATTGTTCAGGAGTTATGGGAATTTGACTAAAAGTGACCCTGCCCCTTTCTAACTTTTTGGTGTCCCTTTGCGACGGTGAGTCGAAAGGTGAAATTTTTTTTATATTATTGATATTCACTTTCATCTTTCTGCACTGGTTTGGTTCCAATCAGGCGAAAAACCTGATCTCAAAAATGCTAAATACCCGAAAATTTCGCCAGGCTCACGATCGAATCTGAAGCATGTGTTTTGTTCGCCATTAGCCAATGATTTCAATGACACAAGACACTTGAGCCTGCGAATGACGGTTTAGGAGTTATGAGTGAGTTCATACTTTTGATCACTGTAGTGCCCCCGTCAGGCCGATTGGGGCGAGCCTTGGTGACGTTGTAGGTGCTGTGAGTACTACCATCCCTCCAAGTTTCAAGTCTCTACGACTAACGGTTTGGTCTGAACGATCAGTTTTACTTGGAGATTTCTGATCCATGATGGCCATTCTAACAATTCCAATTTATTACTTATTTATATAGTTTTTAACCACAAATGCTTGTCAGTTTGGACCTTCAACCCATTGATCCCCACTGTATGGAGAAAAATCCTTGAATGATTTCCCTCAAAATTTCTTTGCGACTGCAGAAAGAAAGACATGACATTTCGGATGACATGGGGATGAGTAAAATATCATAAAATTTTCACTCTGGAAGTGAACTGCGGTTTTACTGATGATAAACATACTGTGTTTGGCTGTAGGTACCGCACGTAACTCTCTGAATCAGAAGATTGTGTGGCTGGTCATCCTCCTCACCACAGTCGTGTGTATAATGCCCATGGTGGCTGTCCGCTTCATCAAGGCTGACCTCTATCCAACACAGACTGACAAGGTTGTTACATAAACACGTCTTACGCAGTGAGAATTAAAGATTATTAAAATGCTCGTTTACCATTGACTGCAATTGGATGTCACACCATGTTCCCTCCCGCAGGTGCGTTTACTTCAGCAGGCTTCTAGGAGGCAGGGTCCTCAAGAGCAGAACCTCAGGAGAGTCCGCAGGACGAGTTCTCGGCGCTCGGCGTACGCTTTCGCCCACCAGCAGGGATACGGAGAACTCATCACCTCCGGCAAGAACATGAAGGTACCCACATCTTCTACTTCCACATACCCACTATCCTCGCCCGCAAGATGCACCAGCTTGGTGAAAAACAGCGGGGTGGGCGAAACCACCGATGCGGCAGAGACCGACAGCACTGGATTTAGGAGGGAAAGTGACCAAAACCAAGAGGTAACGGTGGAAGATTTGGAGGCCAGATAAAGGAACGTTTTTCTTCCTTTACTGGAAGAGGAATTAGCGCCCGTCTTTAATGTGAGAAAACGTTAATGGATCGGGAGGAGACACACTCTGGGCTCCCAGAGATGCCCGTGGGCACGACTAGACTATGGGAGGGCTAGACATGCACAGGAGACTCCAAAGAGCCAGCACAATGAAGCACAGATAACACTCATTTTCTCATGCAAATCTGCTCCCGTCTCACAAGGCATCTGTTTGAATTTGAAAATGAACCTCTGATTCAGTTCGATTTCATTTTGTATTTTCACCTCTTCTGGCACAAATTCAAGTTCAATGTTTTCTCAGAAAAAGCACCATTTTTGTATTTCGAGTTTTAGGAACTTGCTTATAGGCATTTGCATGGAAGCTTGTTTCTGCTACAGGATAAAACTTTTTTTTTTTTCTTGCAATTCTGACTTCTGACCTCATAATTTTGTTTTTATATCACAATTCCGTCTTCTTTTCTCACAATTGTAAGAAAACGTCAGAACTGAGAGATGTTAACTCAGAATTGTGTGATACAAACTGAATTTTCGGAAGTCGGAATTGTGAGATATTATCTTGCAATTACAAGAAAAAAAGTACAAATTTTGAAATATAGATGCAGTTACCTTTTTGATGATGAGGTGTAAAATGGAATTTTGAAATGTAAACTTAGAATTCTGAGAAAAAGTTAAAATTGCGAGAAAAAGAATTCTGAGTTTATATCTTACAATTCTGTCTTTTCTCGTAATTGTGATAAAAAAAGTCAGGATTGCGAGATGTTAACTCACAGATACATATTCAGTTCTCTGAAGGAAAGTCTGAATTTTTTTGATTTTTTTAATTCCGTGACAAAAAAAGGAATAGGGAAATGTAAACCTAGAATTTAGAGAAAAAAGTCAAAAAATTTTCCCTATAATTCAGACTTGAATTTCTTGGAATTCTGAGCTTACATCTCATAATTCTTTCTTCCTTTCTCACAATTGTGAGAAAAAGTCAGAATTGTGAGATGTTAAAGATACAAACTCAGTTCTTTGTATGATATTATCTCGCAAATGCAAGAAAAAAGGTACAAATTGTGAGATGAAGCCGCAGTTACCTTTTTAATTCCATGATGAAAAAAATGAATTTCGAAATGAAAAAATAGAATTCTGAGAAAAAGTCAAAAGTGTGAGACAGTATTCAGTCAAAAGTATTCAGTTACCAGTTATATGCAGTTACCTTTTTTTTTAATTTCGTGACCAAAAACCAACAAACAAAAAAACGGAATAGCGAAATGTAAACCTAGAATTCAGAAAAAAAGTCAAAATTATGAGATAAAGTCAGAATTGCAGGGAAAAAAAGAATTCTACGATTATAGCTTGAATTTCGGAATTTTTTCCCCCAAAATTCAGACTTTTTCCTTGGAATTCTGAGCTTACATCTCACAATTCTGTCTTCTTTTCTCACAATTGTGAGAAAAGTCAGAATTGCAAGATTTTAAGATACAAACTCAAGTCTTTGGGAAAAAGTCAGAAACTGTACGATATTATCTTGAAACAAGTACAAATTGTGAAAAAGCTGCAGTTACCCTTTTTATTTTCAATTTCATGCTGGCAAAAAAAGGAATTGTGAAATGTAAACCTCGAAATCTGAGAAAAAGTCTAAATTGGGAGATATAAACTTAGAATTTTGAGTTTATATCTTAAATTTCTGACTTTTTACTCGGAGTTCTGAGTTTACATCTTACAATTCTGTCTTCTTTTCTCACAGTTGTGACAAACTCAATTCTCTGAAGAAAAATTGTGAGATGAAGCTGCAGCTACCCTTTTTATTTTTAATTCCATGAGGAAATAAAATGGAATTGTGAAATGTAAACCTAAAATTCTGTTAAAAAAAAAAAAAAAATCTAAATTCCGAGATGTAAACTCAGTATTCCGAGAAAAATAATTCTAAGTTTATATCCTGAAATTCTGAGATAAAGCTGCAGTTACCTTTTTTATTTTTGATCGTATGACGAAAAAACTGTATTTTGAAATGTAAACCTAGCATTCTGAGAAAATTCTGACGTTTTCATGTGAATTCTAAGCTTACATCTCACAATTTTGTCTTTTTTTCTTGCAGTTGTAAGGAAAAAAAGTGAATTGTGAGATGAGGCTGCACTTACCTTTTCATTTTTAATTCCATGGTGAAAAAAATGGTACTGTGAAATGTAAACCTGGAATTCTGAGAAAAAAAGTCAAAATTCCAAAATTTTAGAATTGAGTTACCATCTTGCAATTCTGACATTTTCCTCTGAATTCTGAGCTTACATCTCACAATTCTGTCTTCTTTTCAGAATTGTGAAATGTAAACCTAGAATTCTGAGAAAAAAAGTCAAGATTGTTAAATTCTGACATCTTCTTTCAGAATTCTAACTTTTTCCTCGGAATTCTGAGATCACATCACACAATTCTGTCTTCTTTTCTTACAATTGTTAAAAAAAAGTCAGAATTATAAGATGTTAATGATACAAACTTCATTCTCTGAAGATATCATCTCACAGTTACAAGAAAAAGTAAAAGCTAAGAAAAATCAGTTACCTTCTCTATTTTTAATTCCATGACGAGAAGCGAAATTTAATAAAAATGTAAAACTAGAATTCTGAGAAAAAAGTCAAATATAGATATAAAGAGAGATAGAAAGTCAGAAACAGAATTCTGAGTTTATATTGCGAAATTCTGACTTCTTCTGAACTTACATCCCACAATTCTGTCTTCTTTTCTCGTAAGCGTTAAATAAAAACCCAGTTCTCTGAAGAAAAATTGTGAGATATTATCTTGCAATTACAAGAAAAAAAGTACAAATTGTTAGATAAAGCTGCAGTTACCTTTTTATTTTAATTACATTAAGAAAAAAATGGAATTGTGAAATGTAAACTTAAAATTCAGAGAAAAAAAAGTCAAAAATGTGATAATTAAATAAGATAAAAGGTAGAATTGCAAGATTTTAAGTCACAACTGTGAGATACAAACTCAATTCTTTGAAGAAAAGTCAGATTGTTAGATAAAGGTGAAATATAAACATAGAATTCTGAGAAAAAAAAGTCAAAATTGAGATATTAAAATCAGAAAAAGAATTCTGAGTTTATATTGTGAAATTTTGAATTCTTCTGAGCTTACATCCCACAATTCTGTCTTCTTTTCTTGAGAAAAGTACAAATTGTTAGATATAGCTGCAGTTACCTTTTCTATTTTTAATTACATTAAGAAACAAATGGAATTGTGAAATGTAAACTTAAAATTCAAAGAAAAAAAAGTCAAAAATGTGATAAAAAAAGTCAGAAAAAGAATTCTGAGTTTATATTGTGAAATTTTGACTTTGACTTTTGACTTACATCCCACAATTCTGTCTTCTTTTCTTGAGAAAAGTACAAATTGTGAGATATAGCTGCAGTTACCTTTTCTGTTTTTAATTACATTAGGAAAAAAATGGAATTGTGAAATGTAAACTTTAAAACGTAAAAATTGTGATAAACAATTAAATAAGATAAAAGGCAGAATTGTGAGATTTTAAGTTACAACTATGAGATACAAAGTCAGTTCTGTGAAGGAAAGTTAGAAATTGTAAGATATTATCTCAGAGTTATAAGAAAAGCATACAAATTGTGAGACGTAGGTGCAGTTACTTTTTATATTAATTTAGAACTTATTTAAATGTAAATTTTATTTAGAAATTCTGACTTTTTCCCTCACAATTCTGACTTTTTTCCTTGGAATTCTGAGCTTACATCTTACAATTCAATTTTTCTCTCCTGGATAAAAAAAAAAAATCAGAATTGTGAGCTCAAAAGTCGCATGTACCCGTTTACATTTTTTATCCCGTTGCAGAAACAGCCCAAGGCACCAGAAACACTAAATTAAACCTGAGTTTACGTTCAACAAATGACATAGACATAAGGGAGCAAATATGTAGTGTGTGAAATAATACCTCTTATTTTCTAAAAACACTGATACAGCCATCTACAGTGGTTTAGGATTATAAATGCATCGCATATTAAATATGGCTATGTTTAAAGACCAGTTGCATCTCAGATATCTATACTCAGTTTACTAAAATGCACCCAAATGCATCAAGCTACTAAATGAGTAGTAACAATTAAGAATGTCTGATATCGATGCCGCAGAGAACAAGCACTGGCTGTAAATCTTATATTGGCGTTGGCAAAGCTCGCTCTAGCATTTTCACCAATTAAATGGTTTTAAAAAGCCAAATTTGATTTTTTTTTAAAAAGAACAAAAGTGTAAAAACATTCCACATTTGGTTATAATTCAAAGTAGTTAGTGCTTTTGCATGCAGCTCAGCGAACTGAGAATAGTGAGTTTCTACGCAGTCGTGCCTTCATCAAGCGATAGACTGAAGCATTTACACCTTTCAACTTCTAGAATTCCACATGTGTTTAATACAAAGGTCTATAAAGTGGGCATTTCAGAAAGGATTTTTGTGCCTTTTTGTTTTCCTTTCATTAAAGGAAGTACTTTAAGTTCTATCGGGTCGAATGTGTTGCCATTGTTTTTTTTTTTTCGATCGTATCCGTTTTTTCAGGTTGTCCATCGCCCTCATTGACTACATTAGCGTAGATCGTATTTTTTTAATTATTTATTTGACGAAGGGGGTCGTGCAACATTTCCTGTTCATGAATGTACAGTTAACATGTTCATTTAATGTTACGTTCAATATATTTATGACGAATGTATAAGATTTTCTGCTGTGCTATTTTGTCAACAAAGACCATGCAGATTGTTTATCGATTTTATTTAAATGCATGGATTTTTATACAAGTCATTGTAATTTTTTATATGATATGCATTAAATGGCCATTGTTTAATTTATTTCAAAATGAATGTTTGCTTTTATGTTCGACATATTCACCAAGCAATGGAAAATGTGACTGGAACTTCAAATTAGTTTGAAAAACTCACAAACAATGTTTATTATTCATTATTCAAAATTTAAGATTTTTTATTAAACATAACTGCTTGAATATTGACCTTCAATGCTTTTTTTAGCATTGAAAAATAGAACATACTTATTTCTTAGCACTTCCTCTAATTTTCTCACATTCATAACTTTGGTATAAAAAGATCAGAGCGCTGATTTCTTCAATTTTTTAAGAGGTACAGAGTAAAAAAGCCTTTTCAGACTATACAGTCTGTTTCCCTTTCATCATATCTGCCATTATACATACCACCTCCTGCTTCTGAGGCCACGGGCTCGATTGTGTTTCTAAAACGAGAGAAAATTGGCCCCGCTACTTTTCATTCCTCTATGAAAATCGCCGCCCCTCCTCCCGGCCTTGTCACGAATAGACTTTGCTTTTCCAGAGCGGATCGACGGGCGTCAGGCACGTAATAGCGTTCTCTCACAGTTTGGAGAAAAGAATCTATTCGTTCCCTGGGTACCATGGAAACCGTGCATCCTCCCCATCCAGCTCCGGTTAACCTCGACCCCACGGCGCCCGCCTGCCTGTGAAGGGAGCAGGAAGATGATGCTAAAACGGCAATTCATTAGAGAAGACTCAGGCAATTTCGATTAGTTTGCCACGTGAGCTCAGAGACGTGACTCATTCAGTCAGCATCACGTAATAAACACTGGTCAAAAGTTAGAAAGTTTTGATTTTTTTGAAAGTAATCTCTTATGCTCACCAAGGCTGCATTTATTAGTTTATTGATAGTTGTTTATGAGTCCCTTGTCTGTCCTGAACAGTTAAACTGTCTGCTGTTCTTCAGAAAAATCCTTTAGGTCACACTAATTCTTTGGTTTTTCAGCATTTTTGTGTGTTTGAACCCTTTCCAACAATGACTGTATGATTTTGAGATCCATCTTTTTCACACTGAGAACAACTGAGGGACTCATATGCAACAATGTCAGAAGGTTCAAATGCTCACTGATGCTCCAGAAGGAAACACGATGCATTAAGAGCCGG
>JAHKKF010493021.1:0-10467 GCA_019740295.1 Labeo calbasu
TTAGTGTGGCCTAATCAGGTAGTCATATACTGAATATTTTGTGACTTGTGATAAAACCAGGTTTTGGTGTTAAAATACTTTCTGCTATGCACCTTAAATAACTATAAGTAAACCGTTCATAGTTCATAATTGCATGTAGCAGTATGAAAATTCCCGTACTTGTTTTGAGCGACCAGCCTCAGATTGGACCAATGGCGTTAATCGTTGGGCGGGACTGTCTGTTTGGTCGAGTAATTTTTGAAGGGAGCGTTTTTTGTCATTCTCATTCGGTGGCGCCGGTGATGCAGAAATGACATACTTCGTATGTATTTATGTTGACTGATTTTTCAGTTTTAAAATGTCTGAAACCGGAAATATAGGCCACATAAAAAAAAAAAAAAGTCGATTGCCACCTTTATGTTGATTAACTTGGCTAAAATGTACGTCTATTAGGCTACCAGTTTATTCTGATTAAAAATAAATGTAAGAATTTATTGAAAACAGAGTATAATATTGCTGTTTTAAAAAAATATCAGAAAGTGCATAAGTTATGGTCATTTTAAAGGTACTTTAAACCGTAAAATCACTGTAAGGTGTTAATGCATAACTTAATTTTGAAGTTTCCGTGTGCATAAGGACTCTGAAATACTCGCGCCTAATAGGCCTGCAACATAGTGACAGAGGTAAAAATACATGTGAACTCTTACATCAGTGAACTCGGAGTATTTTAGGCTCTTGACTCTGAAGTCTATCGGTGTCATTTTCAGTCTGAAGCAGAGTAAGCCAACTTCATCCTGCAGTTCACTAGCTTATTTTATCAAGGAAAACAATAATGTAGACTGAGAATTTATAGCCAGAAGGATGTAGTTGAAGGCATAGTGTATACGATACTATTTTCACTGTAAAGTCGGCGCCAGAGAATGAAAGGTTGACTTGTCGTCCTTTATTGACATGGAAGGAACAAATGCGCCCGGCTCAGAGAGCGCAGCCTGGGCTGCGGAGGAGAGGGCAGAAATGGCAGGTTTCGGATAATAACAAGCATGTGTTATACGGGGACAGCAACTGCAAATAGTTAAAAAAAAGCGGCTGTGATTCGTGTTTAGTTGTGACTGAAAGATGTGGAATGCGTTTGGAAATGGATCAGGCGGGTATGTGAGCAAGGCGCAAGGCTGGGAGTTCGTCTCGTGCTCGCGTTCAGAGAGGGCCGGTAAGAAGGTCCAGAGTCCCGCCCGGGTTCGATCGTTCCCGAGCAACCTTCTGGAGCAGCAGCTTCCACCTGGACCTGCAGTCGCCGCTATCGCTGCTGCCGCTGCTGCATCCGATGCGACTGGCGGACAAACTCCGAATCAGGAGCTACAAAGTCCACACACGCGCATAAAAAAGAAATTCGAGGAACTGAAGAAGCGCTACGATCAGGAGAAGGAGGAGTGGAGAATGGAGAAGGAAATGCTTTTGAGACAAGTTGCTGATATTCAAGTACAAACGGATGCATGCGAGTGGGTTTGACCAAACAACAGCGTGCAATAAAAAGCCGACATCTTTTCTCTTATTCTGCGTTGTATTTGCAGGGTGGAGAGAACAGAAGGATATTGTTGGATCTGAAGTGTGTTTTAGAGGAGGTGCAGTCGGGGGTGAAGCGTGAAGAAAGTAAACGGGGTGAGCTGGAGCTGCAGTACATGAGGGATCGATGCGCTTGGGACCTGGAACGATCAGAGCTGAAAAGTCGCATTACTCAGGTATGAAATATACACATCTCTTTATGATATATTGATAGGCCTACCGTCTTTGAGAACAGTTTTACTCCAGTGAGTGTTTTTCAGGGTGGGTTTACTTGTGGAAGTCAGTTTCTGTACAAAGCGTTGACTAAAAACAGCTATTCAACATTTGCGCGGTAATTTCAGGGTAAAATATACAGTTAATTGAATACAGACTATAGCGAGGCATGAACTGATTTAAAAAGAGGAACTCCTGGCCTATGAAGTAGAGCTTTGCATGGAATAAATCTAAGGTAAATTATTTCCCTGCATGTATTACGCAATATTTAATGTCTTTTCAGAAAAAAAGAACAATCATGAAGCACTAACGAATTTAGAACAAAGGAAAATGCAAAAATGTCAAAACTTATTATTATTATTTTGGTTTGATATTTCAGTTTTGGCATTTGCCGTATAGATAACGAACACAGATAATGCACTGATAGTTGACATTGTGCATAGCACAGAGATTGCATAGGATTTGTGTAACACAAACACTATTAAGTGTAAATACATCCTGTCAGCAGTTGCTTTGTAGGGTAAGCAGTGGGTAAGCAGCCACAAGACCATTAGATATTATCTACAAAGAATGAAAAAGTAATTTGGCGTTTCACAGTGCAATTCAGGAGTAATACGTGGAAACTATGTTACCAAACTAAAAATAGCATCCACTTGTGATTAGTTTTCACCTTTCACCATTGTCCCTCTGGTATGAAATGATTTCATTTCTGTTTATGACATCCTTATAAAGACACAGTCCAGATCGTCTTGTGTTCACTGTCCATGGTGAGAGAAGATTTCCATCTTTTCACGGGTTTAAACATTGTGAACAGCACTGTACATGACATAAAGAGACAATTCGCTTGGAATGGTTGCGTGATGCCGTATCTTGTGACAAACTGCACCTCAGGACATATACCAGACACAGAGCATTATAGGAATAACTTAGACTGACGAGACTCTATCATCATGCTGTGGTCCAAGGTAAACAAACTACAAAACCATATGAAAGAATAACCTTGTTTTGGTGTGCTGCTGTTTAGCGATCACTCGCTTCACCGCAGCTGCACTTGTTTGTATTCCGAAACCGATTTGGGTTTAGCCGCACAAATCCACCCAAAGTATTAGCTGGTACAGAGAACAGAATTCAGGGAGGGGTCAAATGAAACTGTAAAAAGTTGTTTTCTTTGTCGTCCACATCCTACCGCAGCACATACTTTTGTCCCAGTGGATTTCTTAGGTTTACTGCTAGGCATTCACAGCAGGGTATTTGCCAGCATATTTCTGAGCATATTTTTGATCTTTAAAACAGAGATGAGCTCCTCCAGGGCCCCACCCTTAGGAATGTGAGATGCTAAAGGATTGGTCTTGCTGTCTATTAATAGAGAGCTGTTTCTGTGACATTGTTACCCAGACACAGAGCGCACAGCAACCGCACTCATTATATTTTAGTCTTAAAACTACAGCAGCACCCTACCACTGTCAACTCTGGTTACATGGCACATCAGTGTTTCACATGCCCTCTGCTTGTAAACACAGACTGCTGGTGCACCCAAGAGAACGCATAGGTTTAATGACAGTGTGCCAGCACATTTTAGTGCTATAGGAGCGCGCACTGTTTATACAAACACCGCTTCACTCTGGTTCGTTGCTATGAGAAGCATAAATAAGATTCACCTATTTTTGTCTTGGCCATCGCACAGATAGTAGAGCGTGCAGGTTTAGTCCTAGCAAGACTTAAAACATCACAAGAGTTTTCAGCTATTTTAAGATGTTGTTTTCACATGCTAAACAAGTCTGACTTTGTTGGGCTTAGCGGAATAGTGGCATATTCAAAAGTTCAGAAGAGATTTAGATAAACACCACCATTCAAAGGTTTTGGTGGGTACAATTTTTAATGTTCTTGAAATATTTTTCACTCACCAAGGCTGCATTTATTTGATTAAAAATGCAGTAAAAACAGTAACATTTTGAAAAGTTACAATTTAAAATAGCTGTTTTCTATGAATATCTGTTAAAATGTAATTTATTCCTGTGATCAAAGCTGAATTTTCAGCATTATCACTTCAGTCTCCAGTGTCACGTGATCCTTCAAAAATCATACCAATATGATGATTTGCTGCTCAAGAAGCATTTCTGATTATTATCAATATTGGAAACAGTTATACTGCTTCATATTTTTGGTAGAAACCATGATACGTTTTATTTTTCAGGATTCTTTGATGTATAGAACGTTCAAAAGAACAGCAATGATTTGTAACAAAAATCTTCTGTAACATTCTAAATGTTTTTACTCTGACTTTTAACCATTTTAATGCATCTTAGCTAAAAAGTATTCTTTAAAAAACTTTTGAACTGTAGCGTATAGCAAGCACAATTACATGTCATGAATCATGCAGACTACAGGTTGCATTGACATCAATAGCATCTGTCAGCTGCAGAGTTCAATCAAGCTCAGTGACAAAAACGGTTTTAGTGTTTGCTGTCTAGTGAGCTCTCTCTCCAGGATCATCGGGGGGTCCGCATACCGAAGTGGCCTCTCTATTACATACAAAACTCTCAGCACTAGTGTGAGCTGTTTGTGTCAGTGGGCTTAGACTGGGTATCCGATGAGCCCTTGGTGAGGACCCAAGGTCCATTTCATCCTGTTGGCAATAACTCTTCTTTCCTGATCAAGTGCTTTCTTTTCTCTGTACAACTGTCTTATACACCCATTTCCTTTTTGGTGGTCAGCAATTCCCTGCCTCTCTTCCCCCACAGTTAGAAGCCCGGGGATGTAGCGTGGCGGTAGAGACTGTGAGGAGTCCAGAACTAGGGGACACTCTGAAACGGGAAAGAGCGGAACAAAAGAAGCTGCTGGCAGACACTCACACTGCGGCCATGGACCTCCGGAGCAGGCTGGAGAACAGTGAGAAGGGCTGGGTGAAGGAGAAATCTGAGCTGCTGGAACGCTTTGAGGCTGAGAGGAAGGAGTGGGAGAACCAGCTCATGGACATGCAGCAGAAGATTGAGGAGGTGAGTCTGCGGATGTGGGCCACTCCCCAAAGCTCAGCTGAAAGAACAGTATCTTGTTTCAGACTGACTCCCTAAGTACTCCTGTTTACTTCCATGCTAAATGAAAGCTCTGCAAGTAAGCCTTGATGGATAATGGTGACACCTAAAATTGGAAGCGGTGAAGTCACATTATATAAACCTTGGAATTGCAAGTGACTGCCAAATAAAAGTTTAGCTTGGTGGTGACTGGCAATCATCAGACAGAAGCTTAGAGCTCCAAGCTAGTGGTGTTGCAAACATGCATGCATCTGGCAGATGTTTCATCAAACGTGCATTTAACCTATGCATCTTATCAGTACCAGAAAACCTAGGTGTTGCTAGTGATCTATTCTGTACCATTTGAGCTATATGTCGTAGGTCCAATAACAAACCCAACCTTTCCATAAACTAACCTTTTCCCTGATTACAGTCAAACTGTAATCCCATACAGCTTGACTTCCAAATACTGAGCTCTAGACCAGGGCTCCTTAGATCAAACCACTTACCTTTCATTTTAGTAACTAGTACCTTTGAAGACCTTAATCAGCTTGCTCACATGTCTTTGATTAGGCCTGGAGCTAAACTCTGGGTCCTTTAGGGCTGCACTTTAGGGAATGAACCATGACTTAGATTTTTGCTATGTGGTTAAATATGCATTTTAGCAGACACTTTTATCCAGAGGTCTTCAACCCCGCTCCTGAGGACCCCCTCTCCTGGAAAGTTTATTTCCAACCTGCTTCAGCACACCTGCCTGCAATTTTCAAGCAGTCTTGAGGAGCCTGACTGTCCGATTCAGGTGTGTTTGATTAGGGTTGTAGCTAAACTCTTCAGGATAGTGGGTCCCCAGGAACAGGGTTGAAGACCTATGCTTTTATCCAAAACAACATTTTATCAATTCATACTTTACTCTGGGAATCAAACCCACTATCTTGGCATTGTGAGCGCCATGCTGTACTGCAAGCATGGCCCAGTCTGCTCCTGGAGGGCCACACTACTCCAGAGTTTAGCTCCAACCCTAATTAAACACACCTTAACCAGCTAAAACGAAACCAGCGAAACCTGGAAGCCGATGTCAAGAATACAGGCCGCACTTGAGGACAGTTGGAGAGACTGGCCCAGGACCGGGATGCCTGGAGAACCCTTGCTGGTGGCCTGTGCCCCAGTAAGGGTAATAGGCGTAAGTAAGTAAGAAAGAAATCAGCTAATCAAGGTCTAAAGACTCCTTAGAGACTTTCAGACAAGTGTGCTGAAGCTGGTTGGAGCTAATCTCTGCAGGATGTGGCCCTCCAGGAGTGGGACTGAACAACCCTGCTCTACTGTAATGCTGTGGAATTAAATGTCGATAAAGGGCATGGCTGGGCTAGTTTTGGGAAATGTAACAAAGACTACATGATTGTCTTGTCTTTTCCAGTTGTACAATGAAGTGAAGGGCCATCGTTTGGGAAGTTCTCTGAGAGCAATTACTGATGGACAAAATGCACTAAGGCTCAGCTCATGTTCTGCCAGCACTCTGTCGAGTGCAGTTACATATCCCTCAGATGCCCAGAGCAATGAATATTCTGAGACTCTAACCCAGCAAAGCAATGCCAGCATTGACTCGCAACCAAGTCAACTCAGTCACAACGCCAGTGAATTCAGTGACCAGTGCAACAGTGATCAGAGTGAACTGTTAAATCAGCAAGGTGCTGCTGAACAACAGGCTATAGACACTGCAGATCTGGAAGAAATCTTGGAAAGCTGTTTGAAAAAGAAAATGGGGAACAAGTCTAGCTTCAGTGGACAAGATGACCTCCTTAACCCTTTCAAACGATTTCAGAGCATGGAAATAAGCTGTGGAAGTGACAAGAAGAAGAACAATACTGCTCTTAATGCGGTGAGACTTTGTTGTTCATACCACTAATTGTGGTACAAATATTTGGTCATCTCTCAGGATTTACTATTATGCTCATGCTTTACGTTTATGCTAAACATCCTGAATTATTCCTTAATGGAAACACAAAACCTAGGGAGCTGTAAATCCACTGCACATTTACTTACAATCCATTATATTCCATGTTAGGATGCTGCTATGTAAGGCTAGAGATGTGCTATATTATATTGTGCGGTCTGAGGTCTAAGGCTTGCATCTAAGTCCTCTTATTCATCAACATCTTGTAGGCACTTAAGGAAATTGCCCGTGTGAGTGAAGAACTCTGTAGCTACAAGGATGAAACAAGGAAGCGGCCTGATATTAAGAGGTAAACTTTTCTGTAGACAGGTGCTGCTCGTATCACAAATGGTTGAGATTAGAGTTTCATAATGCCCTTACTGTGTTTGGTTTTCCTTCTTAGAAGCCGAAGTGAGTCTATGTTTTTTCCAAGAGAGCCTGATTTTGTGGAGAAGGTAAAGGACAATTTGGAAATGGAGGACACAGTTTTGTACTTGAAAAACATGAGTGAAGACCTTAAAACCCTCGATGAGCAATACTGGACTAATTGGGAAGGTTGTAACATGGAATCGCAACAAAGTGAGGCTAAGTCACAATGCAACATAAGACAACAAGCCCCACCCATACCAACCCGCAGCACATCTTGGTACCTAAGCAGTCCTTCTGTTTTAGAAATAGAGTCCAGTGGTACAGAGCAAGGGTGTCAACGGCCAGGAACCCACCCAGACAGAAAGTACACCAGCCCCGCAATCGTACGAAAATTTGAAGCGATGCTTCAAGAAAATGAGGGGAAAATTCTGACAGACTCTGGGAATGTAGCCTGCATTGTGCCTGTCGATTCCAAGTGCAATATCAGTTGCTGCCAGAGCCGCTGGTCTTGCGATGGAAGTAGATTTGGCAGCAACAAGTCATCCAGATATGTACCTGTTAAGAGATGTCTCTCCAACATGGACGTTGCAGCCGCAGTCTCAGATCGCAGTCTAAACCAAATAGATGAACAAAACAAGGATGGATCTCATTACATTAACATGCCAACAGATTCTGTTGCATCGCTAGACTTTATTTCACCATATCCCAGTGCTACAGCTACTCCCAAAAATGAAAGACTTGAGCAGAAAACATTAGAGTTCAATCGTACGCTTTTCCAGGCAGGGATGGGCGTTCGGTGTGATGAGGACATTTCCACGAAAGCATCCACTAATTCTTCTCACAGTCTGCCAGAGGTCATATCAAAGGACACGCTTATAGACAGTCCTTCGAGGCATGCTGAAGACAATTCGAAGGATTTGCTCTCGGATCTTGTGGCACAGTGCCCAAAAGAGGAGAGAAGAAAGAAGGAAACAAAGGACCTTGTCACTAAGTCTTCTCTGCACAAGGAACTTAGTCTAATGCAAGACAATGAAGCTAAGCCTTTGCAGAAAGCACCAACTTCTGTTAACCAGCTTGTCCCAAGTGTTGGAGAAAAATGCTTTGAACTCAGTACAAGTCCATCACAACTGCAAACCCAGATAGAAAGGTCCAACAAAGTTCTGGACGTTGGTACAGACCAACAGCAAGCAGACAAAAAACCCAAACAGGCAAAAAAGGACACGTGTTGCACCAGGTCTCGGATTATGGACGAGAATCCTTGGAAGCCTTCTACGCTAGCGGCCTATCCTCGTCCGATGGAGTCTAGGTCCAACTATGGAGCTGTTGAGAGGATTCTCAAAAATTACGAGGATTTGGAAAGATCTCAGGAGCAACAGCAGTCACAGCCTAGTCCAGGAAAGAAGGAAGACCTCGTGGACCTCTTGGAAATGTTGGATATGCAACATGAGCCCAGATCCAGTCAGAGACTAACACACACACCGCACCACCAGGTCATAGCCCACAATGAGACACATGTAACAGTGCAGGTCAGTACTGCACACACTCCCACACATAGACCCACGCCATTCAAGCCACAAAAGCACACACTTTCACCCGAACTGCAAACATTCAAATACATGCTAAATAACTCAGGCGGAGAAGTGTATGAGGTGCAAGTGTAGATGAATACAGTGTATTCAGTGCAAAATCATCATTTACACATCCTCAAATTGTTCCAAACATGTATGAATTTATTTTTCTGTTGAACGCAAAAATGAACATTTTAAAGAATGCTGTAGGTAGGCATCAAATTTCCCAAACTATAGAAGTCAAGCGGAGGGTGAGTAAATAATGACAGAATTTAAATTTTTGGGTGAACTATCCCTTTAAGTAGCATTTTTTTACAAGACAAAAGGTCACTTTGTTCCCAGTGCATTTGCTAAAATGTCTGAGAGCCTGTGTTGTACTGTGACTATACACATGGTTAATAGGTGGTCTCTATGAGTGCTGTACCTTCATACACACATTAACTGGTGAATGTGTGTGATCCGAGTTTGTTCTCAGTGCCAAATAGCAGTAACATTAGTAACATGTTTAGAAAGATTATAAAAATTTCTTTTTAATCTACAACTGAAAGTCTTTTTTCAAGTCTGGAAATATTTAGAATTTATAGTTAAAATACCTCGTTCCCACAAAACCATCTAAGCAGCACAATTAAAATTCCTTAAGTTGAATTTCTGTCAGAAAATATTGGCAGATTGCTCAAAGCGAGGAGCCCAGAAGCTTCTTATTGTTGGAACTGGGGCATTTCCTTCAAAGCTCGAAAAGAATTAGCGGCACCAAGTTTAATTTACATCTTTCATGTTTAGCTCTTTAGAAAACCTCAATTAACTGTGTTTTTTTTTTTATAGGAGGCCAAGGTATGTGGTGTAATTACAGAAACATGTAGCATGGCCAGGAGTCTTAGTGAAGCTAGTCCTCTGCACGGACTGCTTGCTTTTGTAAATTACACAGCAAAATGACTCAAAATGACTGTCAGATGAGTCAGAAAAGCATTAGAGAGATTTAATCAGTTCTTTTATTTTAACCTAGTTCCAAAATGGAGAACATGTGCAGGAGACAAAAGTTCAGCCACTACCTTTAAATGGAAAAATACAAAATTACAGCCTGCGTATTTTTAAATCTATTTGTAGGATTGTTACGGATTTTTTCCATGACAATTAAGCACCCGAGTTACTCTATTGCAGTTATGAAAATCTTTGTGTTGTATTAAAATTCAGTTTTAGCATTTTGCTTTACTTTTTAAATAATATACAGGTGCATCTCAATAAATTAGAATGTCATGGAAAAGTTCATTTATTTCAGTAATTGAACTCAAATTGTGAAACTTGTGTATTAAATAAATTCAGTGCACACAGACTGAAGTAGTTTAAGTCTTTGGTCCTTTTAATTGTGATGATTTTGGCTCACATTTAACAAAAACCCACCAATTCACTATCTCAACAAATTATAATACTTCATAAGACCAATAAAAAACATTTTTAGTGGATTGTTGGCCTTCTGGAAAGCAATAATCATTTACTATATATGTTCTCCAATACTTGGTAGTGGCTCTTTTTGCTTTAATTACTGCCTCAATTCGGCGTGGCATGGAGGTGATCAGTCTGTGGCACTGGTGAGGTGGTATGGAAGCCCAGGTTTCTTTGACAGTGGCCTTCAGCTCATCTGCATTTTTTGGTCTCTTGTTTCTCATTTTCCTCATACCCCATAAATTCTCTATGGGGTTCAGGTCTGGTGAGTTTGCTGGCCAGTCAAGCACACCAACACCATCCTGCTGGAAAATGAAATCAGCATCTTTAAAAAGCTGGTCAGCAGAAGGAAACATGAAGTGCTCTAAAATTTCTTGGTAAATGGGTGCAGTGACTT
>JAHKKF010493025.1:0-10090 GCA_019740295.1 Labeo calbasu
ACACAAATGACAAGTGAAACTAAATATTTAATTAAAAGTACTGATTAAAACAAACAACTTTTGTGTGTTTTTTTTTTTATTATATTTATTTTATATTATATTATTTATTTATTTTTGACCCCCTAAATCTACACTTTTTCATTTTACAAGCTTGTTCAATACTGGATAACAGGCATCAAAATACCAACATCCGCAGACGCCAAGTTTAATATTTTATCCACTACACAGAGACATATATGATAATAACCCATAACAGGAATGACTGGTAGAACTGGGTTAAGGACTGATGAGTGCAGAACACTTAGTGTTCAGTTCTACATCTGGCCACTAGAAGGCAGTATGCACTCAGATCTTAGTACGCCAATGGGAACAGGAGAATTCAAGGAAGGAAGATTCAAACTTTCCCATACTGTATATTTCCCTGATTATATTGGACATTTAAGGCTTAAGTCTTAATCCTAAACCCTTATTAGCTGTATTCAGTCTTTCTGATTCTCTCTCTTCTTACTCTTTCCTGAACACAATATACAGTTATTACTGGCTTTTGTAGGCCTACATTTCCGTATGTCAGTGTATGACTCGATGTCCATAGTAATTTCTCCAGCCATTAGATGAGACTTCACCAAATGTTTGGAACAGCGTGCGTTGAAATACTTCCCTTTGAAAGAGAATTGAATACAATAAAGAGAAATAAGCACAAAAGACTCTATTAATCTAAACGCACTCTTCTCATCCACTCGAAACGAAACGAAACAAAGACTAGCTCAAATAGTCCAGCAAACTGCAGAGCCCGCCTGCATCCGTGTGTGTTTATGTGTGTGTGATTGAAAAAAAGATGACAGCTTAGCTTTCATTAGTTTCTCTCGCCGCACATTCTCCTTTTTATTGAAAGGATACTTTGAATCATAATCGTGTTTTGCATTTTTAGCGCTCTGAAAGAATGTGTGTGAATGCATGTGTTTGTGTGTGTCAGATCTGGTCAGTAAGGACATACTTTTACATGGTTGTCATGGAGACAGTATTCAGTGGGAGGATTCAGAGCGCAGGTGTAAGGTGTGCTATCTCGTGCTCAGCTTCCTCCCTATTATACAGAGCTCTGCATTAATGAATGAGTCATTCTACAAGTTAGGGCATATTTTATAATTTAATTTTTTTTCTCTTTAGAAATATTAAGGAAAACACATAATCGCACACAATTATTTTGTGCGTCCTATGTGTCAGTTTGCTTGAAATTGCCTTGATTTCTCTTAAAGAATAGTTCACCCAAAATTGAAAATATACAACAATTTACTCAACCACAGGCCATCTGAGATGTAGATGAGTTTGCGTCTTCGTCAGAACAGATTTGGAGAAATTCAGCATTACATTACTTGCTCACCAGTGGATACTCTGCAGTGAATGGGTGCTGTCAGAATGAGAGTCCAAACAGCTGATTAAAAAAAAAACATCACAATAATTCACAAGTAATCCAAACAACTCCAGTTTACCAGTTAACATCTTGGAAAGCGAAAAAAAAACTGCATGTTTGTGAAAAACAATGAATGGGTGCCGTCAGAATGAGAGTCCAAACAGCTGATTAAAAAAAAAACATCACAATAATTCACAAGTAATCCAAACAACTCCAGTTTATGAGTTAACATCTTGGAAAGCGAAAAAAACCCTGCATGTTTGTGAGAAACAGTGAATGGGTGCCGTCAGAATGAGAGTCCAGACAGCTTAGAAAAAAAACATCACAATAATTCACAAGTAATCCACACCACTCCAGTTCATCAGTTAACATATTGTAAAGTAAAAAAAAAACTGCATGTAAAAAAAAAAAAAAAACCTGCATTGTAACAAACAGTGAATGGGTGCCATCAGAATGAGAGTCCAAACAGCTGATAAAAAACATCACAATAATTCACAAGTAATTCAAACCACTACATTCATCAGTTAACATCTTGTAAAGTAAAAAAAACTGCATGTTTGTAAAAAACAGTGAATGGGTGCCATCAGAATGAGAGTCCAAAAAGCTAATAAAAAACATCAAAATAATTCACAAGTAATCCAAACCACTCCAGTTCATCAGTTAACATCTTGTAAAGTAAAAAAAAGCTGCATGTTTGTAAGAAACAGTGAATGGGTGCCGTCAGAATGAGAGACCAAACAGCTGATAAAAAAATCATCACAACAATTCAAAAGTAATCCACACTACTCCAGTTCATCAGTTAACGTCTGGTAAAGTAAAAAAAAAAAAACTGCATGTTTGTGAGAAACAGTGAATGGGTGCCGTCAGAATGAGAGTCCAAACAGTTGATAAAAAATGTACAAGAATTCACAAGTAATCCAAACCACTCCAGTTCATCAGTTAACATCTTGTAAAGTAAAAAAAATGCATGTTTGTAAGAAACAGTAAATGGGTGCCATCAGTATGAGAGTCCAAATAGTTGATTAAAAAAATTAACTTGTAAAGTAAAAATTAACATCTTGTAAAGTAAAAAAAAAAACCTGCATGTTTGTAAGAAACAAATTCATCATCATTAAAGCTTTTTAACTTGAAACCATTGCTTCTGGCCAAAATATAATTCCATAATAACACTTCTTCCAGTGAAAAGTCCACTCCCTGATGTCCTGTCATAATAAAATCCAGTGACATGTTTGTTTAGAACTCTTTTGGACTGTTTCCACTTGTAAACGATGCTTTATCTGGCATATTTTTCTCATCTGATTCAGATGAGATGACTTTTTCATGTTTTCAAGTACAAAATGTTGATGCACTGGTGTTGTATGGATTACTTGTGGATTATTGTGATGTTTTTATCAGCTGTTTGGACTCTTATTCTGACGGCACCCATTCACTGCAGAGGATCTATTGGTGAGCAAGTAATGATACATTTCTCCATTTCCAATTTCCAAAGAAACAAATTCACCTACATCTTGAATGGCCTTGAGTAAATTTTAAGTAAATGTTCATTTTTGGGTGAACTGTTCCTTTAAATGCGAGTTTTTGAAGCAAGAGAGTTTAAAACCATTAATAAAAATGTTATTAACAATAAAAAAAAACAATAGGAAAAATCATTTTGGGTTTTTGCAAAGTGAAACAGAGTGATGCTAACTTCTGGGTTAGCCTACAAAAGCATGTTATCACAGTGCTCTATTTACTGGCACAAACATTTGGCAGTTTCCCCCTTGACTACTGAAGTTTTTCTTTTTTACCACCACAGTAATGCAAAAGCACACAGATTTCTGGCTAACTCTCTCTATTTCGTTCTCTTTTTCTACAGTAAATCAGAATTAATAAGCAGTTCAGGGCAGATGTCAGAATCAGATCACTAATTAAACAACAGGAAATTGCTCTTCAGGAGAAAACACTTGCATGTGAGTGTGTGTGTGTGTGTGCCTGTATGGGAGATTTATACAGAGGGATGATGGGTAAACAAGGTCTAACCTCGCTCTGACCCGTCCTCCTGGCACAACATGAAAAACAAACATCAAACCAAAAAACAGACTTAGCCTGATATCGTCTAAATATAATTCTATTGCGTTACGCCTACACATATGTATTTTATAATGAAACAAAGATGAAACAAACACATATACTCATTAATACATATGTTATGCTCTTCATAAATACATGTTAGGTTCTTCACACAACAAGAGGAAGACTTTTCTTCCTCACGGATGTGATGAGCGTCTCTCCCACAAGGAGCTACAGGATGTTGTGGGACAAACTACACAATCACACACACACACACACAAGTTTATTATAGTGTCTTCAAACAATGAAAGCAGTGTTAGGAACATTGTGCTCTCCTTCTCCTTCACCTCATCAGTTCAGGCAGAGAGCAGATAAAACTCAAGTACTCCTACAATCGCAAGACACTGGACTCATTCTGTAATCATTATATTTTGAAAAAAAAAACGAACTAACAAAAAAAAAACGTTGTTTCAGTGTATATATTTTATCAGTGTAATATCTAGTTGCCAAGCTTGATCTTCAAACACCATTTTGATATTACAAACATATGATGCCACCACACACTCAAGCGCTACACTTCAAGTAACGCGTGTATTTAACGGTTCTTTTATCCATTCTGACATATGTATCTTACAGTGATTGTTCTGAAAGTATTTTAAGAATTCTCAGATATACATATCCACATTTTTTCAAGACACAAGCTGACTAGGTACTACTTACATATTTCATGTTGTTGAAAAAAACTAGAAAATATCTTGAGTTTGTGTTAAGGCTTGTTAACACCAAGGACGATAACAATAATGATAAAGATCAATGTTTTAATTGTATGAGTATAGAGAAGTTCACACAGTCCCAGTTATAACGACATAGATGAACATTTTTTTCCAGTGACTGATTACAAGAATTACAGTTCTTGTAATTGACTTCAGTTACATTTTAACATACTCGTAATCAGACTACAGTTACTTTTTTATGGATTACATGATTACATTATGTACACAATAGCAATAAATTGTTCATAATTTATTAATTCACCATAATTGCTCTTTTTCATCTTTTAAATGTTCCTTTCTAAAATAGCCTACTGCTTATATACATTCAGAAAGTTTTGTGCATTCACACAAGGATCAGTCATTAGTCAGGTGGCAAGACAGCATTTAACCACTAATTTACAAAAATCATTTCAGGTTTAAGAAGATACATGTATTTATACCGAACCGTCACGGAGTCCTAACCATAGACTGTAAAAAAATATGGACGTAGTGTCCGTGACGTCACCCGTAGGTTTCTGAAGAGCATTTTTGAAGCTCTTAGTGGGCGGAAGTCGGCCGTCGACATATTGGAATCGCGTCACAGCACGTCACTCCCGGATAATCGAAAATGGGCAAAGAGGCGGGACGTGGGTGGAGCTAGTTGATGAAACCACGCCCGCTTAGCGCGACGGTGGTGACAGCAGCGGCAATCCACCTGTCACTTAAGTGGCCACGCCCTAAATTATGCAGAACTTTAAGGCTTAATATAATTTAAACGGATGAGTTATGAAAAAAACAAAATCACCCCCTTACAGTTGACATGATGGGCAAAATTAGCTATATAGACCAAAACCACTTTTTGTACCAGGCTGTAAACATTTTTTTTTCTGCTGTAAAGTTGGGCATTTTAACATGGGGAGTCTATGGGATAGACTCCCTTTTGCAGACAGTCTCTAGCGGCCAGTCGATGAATTGCAGTTTTAGTCACTTCCGTGTTGGCTTCAAGAGGGAGACCGGGAGGTTGCCGCTTGGTCCTTACCACGAATACAGGCAATTCACCCTCAATCCAGAAGGGGGCGCCCGCAGTTATGCAACTCTGTTTGATAACCGCCGGCAGAAGAACAGCGAATGCCAGGAGTTGCGCACTTGAAAACAAAGCCCAATAGACAGTGATCATGTGCTCATTCTGAACGCGTCTCTACCTGACAAAGGAGTATAACGTTACTTGAAAGTCTTGCGCACTCAACTGTCTGCGAAATGGAGTTTTGTGCTCTTGTATCCTACCTCATTCAGCACAAATACCTACCTCTCATTCAGCACAAATCCAAATATTCCGTAATATTTCCATATTTGCGCTGCATCCAAATGCTAAACTACTATTTATTATGTAAATTATAGACTTTGTACTTCAGCCGCGTTCTAATGGTGACACAGTGAGGCGGGTGCGCTGATGTTTGGTTCACTGTGTTGAATTTTGATAAAGTACCAACTGTGCAGTTAGCAATGCTAGAAGCCTGGAACTGATATGTTTAGTGTTTGTATGCGCCAGCGCGATTACTTCAACTTTCCTCATACCAGCAAAGTCAACTTAAAAAACAAATAGAAGGTCATTTCTGCCTTTTGTGTTTCCTTTCTGTCACAAAACAGAACTGAAACTCAGCATATATAGGCTACGTTACGTGTCGCAGAATTTTTTCCATTATCAGTTATTTAAATTAAATATATTTCAAGTATTTATTCCTTGTATGTATATATGTACTGCAGATTTTATAGCCTATATATGGCATTGATTTGATATAATATTTAGTATTTTCACATGTAGGTGGAAAAAAAAATGTAATTTGTACTACTGTCTGTTTAAAATAAATGAAAAGAAACCTAGCATAGTAAATTAGTTTTTTTTTTCTGTCCCGAAATCATATTGAACCGTGACCCTCGAACCGAGGTACGTAACGAACCGTGATATCTGTGTACCGTTACACCCCTACAAAAAAAATCTATAATCCACAGGTTTCACTGGGATCCTGGAGGTGTTTCTCAAATGTGTGTGCCTGTTTGAAAAAGACAAAGACTGGGGAAATTGAAGGGAAGAGCTCAAATGATCTGGTATCAAACGGTTTGATCAGACACAAACGGTTGTCATGGTAAACTGTGCCAGGCAGGTGGCATGGAGCGGACAAGGTCGTTAAGTTTTTGATGTAACTTAGGACAACCGCAGGTGGGCACTCTCAGATCTGATAGCTGAATACACACAAGGTTAACACTGACACACACACACATCTGCCACATGGATCTTAGCGTATTTGATTTAGAGTCAGTTTTTGTCTAACTTTGAACAAAATCTGACAGGCACCTCAGATGTTCAAAGACAGTTGATCTACTGTTTACAGACAATGAATGAAATGTTTATGCTGAAAATGATCAAAATCTAAAAGTTGTGAATCAAAATGAGAACACAGCACACAGCTGTCTCTTTGTTTGCTCTTTACTGCCATTAAACGGTTAATTACTTACAAATTGTAATCCGCTACTGATTCCAAAGTACATGACAAAAATTGTAGTTAGTAATGTAATCCATTACATTACTACTTTTTGATTACTTTTAGATTACTTTTGACCTAAATTATCACATTGTTGTACCATATTGACTAAAAATACAAAAAGTAAGAAAATATATTCCATTTGTTGTTATTAACAACATGAAGTGCATTAAACATTATATTACTTAAAGGTTTCCCAAACTGGTGTTTGTGAAGGAACTGCAGGGGTTTATGAGTTTAATAGAAAACTAATAATTAATTAAATAATAAAAAATAAATGAATAATTTTAAAATCATTTAATATAAAAAACTTACTAAAAAATTACATATTTTATTTGTTTACCTGTATGTCATGTGACCATAACCAATGTCAGAGAACCAATGAACACGCAAATGTGATACTTAATTATTATTCAAATATTTATTTGAAAATCTCAGGGGTACTTCAAATATATTAGGTGAAGGAGGATCAGATGATAAAAAAGTTTGTGAATTTGTGCATTTTAATGTGTTTGAAAGACAAAAGCCTTCCAAAGACATAGAAATACATGGTTAACCTATGAAAAAAAGTAATTATAGTGAATTAATAAATTATGAATAATTTATTTATTTATTTATAAAGTAATATGTAATCATATAATCCATAAAAAGTAACTGTAGTCTAATTACGAGTATTTTAAAATGTAATTTAATCTAATTACAAGTACTTCATTTTTGGAATCTGATTATGTTTAAAAGTATTGATTATTAGCCAATATTTGAGACTTTTTTTATGTGTCATTTTTGGATATTTAATTATTTCTAATTATGTCTAATTTCCCATTTTGTATTTGGATTAATTAATTAGCGATCAATATTAAGCATTAAACACTAATAATTTAGTGACACTGTTAAATGTAACTTTAGCCAATAAATATTAAGAAGAATTTTTAGATTATATACTGTACATTATAATGTTATGATTCCTAAATTCACTTGTAGGATTTAAAAAGATTGATTTTAGCCTCAAAAAATAAATAAATAGATTTTAAAAAACAGGGTCAATGAAGAAGGGTTACAGTAGTTAACTTAAAAAAGTTACCTAAAATAAATGTTAACTGAAATAAAATATTTAAAAACAGAAACTTTTTTTATTTCAGCTAGCTGGCAAGGAAATATCTTCTTTTTTCTAAAATTAAAACTCCCAAAAAATAAAATTAAATAAAATTAAAAGTTAAAAACTGCAAACATACTACTAAAAAAAAACTAACAAAAATGACAAAAACACACGACAAAAGTACCATAATCAAAACTGAAATGAAAAATTAAAAACTAATTCAAAGTATATTAATAAGTGACGCTAAAACAACACTGCAAATGAAGCAAAATCTTCATTGCTAATTTATCTCTGTTTTAACATTTTTTAATTTAAAATTTCTTTTACATTGAAATGTAGAAAATATAATTAAATTTGATTTTGGAAAATGTAAATTTTAGTATATTACTGGATAATGCAACATCTACTCAATCAAGCTTGATTTTTGGCATTTTTGAGCACCAATATAATATTAAATGTTACATTTTTTTTGTGACCCTGGACCACAAAACCAGTCATAAGGGTACATTTTTAGAAATTTAGATTTATACATCATCTGAAAACTGAATCAATAAGCTTTTCATTGATGTCTGGTTTGTTAGGATAATTTGTATATTCGGCCGAGATACAACTATTTGAACATCTAAAATCTGAGGGTGCAAAAAAATAATAATAATATTTGAAAATATTGAGAAAATTGCCTTTATAGTTATCCAAATGAAGTTTTTAGCAATGCATATTACTAATCAAAAATTAAGTTTTGATATATTTACAGTAGGAAATTAAACATGATCTTTACTTATTAACCTAATGATTTTTGGCATAAAAGAAAAATCAATTATTTTGACCCATGTATTGTTGGCTGTACTACTTACGACTGGTTTGTGGTCACATATCAGTGCAGCAGCATTTGGAAAAACATGAGGGTAAATACATGATTTTTGTGTTTAATTTAGGGTACACTATGACTTTAACGGAAACCGACATACCGACAAAACAGTCTTTCTGAACCTACAATAACAAAGTCCTTTCATGTATAGGGTCCTGCGTCAGTCACAGGATGTGACATCATTGGTTCTGATGACGAAAAGGAACTATCTATCAAAAGATAGAAGCTAGAGATGATAGACAAGACAATGTTAGCAGAGGTATTGAGCAGTTTATGTGTGTGTGTCCTTTCTGAGGGTGAAGGTTTTTGAGTCTTCAGGGAAGCAGCCGTGTGAAAAAGGTGGTATGAGGTCTTTCATGTCAAATGACCAATTAATGGAGCTGAAGAGGCCCTTAAGTGTGTCATGTTTGCACACACCCTCCCTCAGACGCACATACACACTCAAACATCCACACACTGGCTGAAAAGACCCATTTTACGGCTCTCTAACACATCAGCCACTCACACACCTGTTCCCACGTCCACTCTCTCACACAGACACATACGCGCAGATACATGCGCTGCCCTGGCACTAAACCAGAAGCTCTCACGTTAATTGTATCCTGACTTTCACTCCGGCTCTCTCAGGTGCAGTATTGAACCCTCACACACACATACGCAACCATGCGCGCGCACACACAGCTCTTTGAAGATCTGTGAAAAGAAAAATGATTTTTTTTCCCATTTTAATTTTGTACTTTCAAAAGAGCCAGCTGTGCTCTCCCGCTCTCCCCCTTTTCTCGATTTTCTTCCTCTCCTTGCAAAGACTCTGTGTTTACTGGGTTTAGTATAAAGCAAAGAATGCAAGATTGTTTTGGATGTCTATTAGCATTTTTTACTTTGATAAAGTTATTATTAATATTATTTTATTAAAATTTAAATACCATGTAATGTTAAGTCAATGCACTCATTTATTAATGTATTCGTTATTTGTTTTGTTATTTGTACTTATTTTGCTTATATTTCTTCTCTTGACTTTTTCATTTAATTTTTTTTGACATTTTTTGGCACTGCAGGAAATAGTTTGATTTTATTTTTATGAATATGGTGCATGCTATTATTTGTTGTTTTTCTCTCTTTTTTCTTTTCTTTTTTTTCAATATAAATCTTGAGGCAATTAGAAGGCAATTTTATTATTTGTTTTTATTTTTTTTTGTATTTGTATATTTACATGTTTCAGGGAAAGAAATGATTTATACATTATTTTATAATATTTCATTTTATTTTTTTACTTTTGAATTTTTTATAATGCTATTCAAATCTGTAGAGGCAATGAGAAGGCAATTTGTTATTATTTGCATTTATTTATTTTAATTGACGTTTATCTGAATTTCTTTC
>JAHKKF010493026.1:0-5000 GCA_019740295.1 Labeo calbasu
TTTATTAATTTATATTATATGTATGTTATATTGTATAATTATTTAAAAAAAAAAGTTCAGAAGGTAGCTTATCATATATAGATATTATTTTGATGATCTCATTATTCCTATTTAAGGAAGTTTAGATTTGAAAAAGCATTTAAAGCTCACATAAAATCACTTGAACTGGAGTGTAACTGGACTTAATTGGTGTCATGCATGCAAATGAGACTGACCTTTAAATAAACAGAATTCAATTTCATAATTTTTAGTACCTAATTCCACTTAAAAATGGATGTAATGTGCTCCAAATAAAGAGAAAATGAGCATTAAAGCAACTTATGGAAGCGATCCGTCCTTCCCAGCAACCCCCACTTTCTCTCTCTCTCTCTCTTTCTCTGAAGTTGAGAGCAAAGATATATAATTTCTCCAAACACAAGAGATGGAATCAAAGTCCATTTCTCCATTCTCTCCCCCGTCTCCGCCGTCAATCATCTCACAGTGAGCGACGCGTGGAAGTGGCGGGCTGAGGAAGCCATGCGGTGCATCCCTGGAGTTTTATATATTCCGGGAAAAGATGCAGGCGCCGCACGGCCCTCATTAACAACGATCCACCCCGACCTCTCAGGCAGGTGCTACTGTAATTAACTATTGTTTGACTATCAAAAAGTCGGCCGCTGATTAAATGCACTATAAATGCAGAGGAGCACTTTCTGGGCCGCCGTAATTTCAGAGGCAGCGTGCGCACGCTGGGACCCTTTCAGCTCGGCCACTGCCTCCAGCGCGAGCTAAGAGCCTGTTGCCAGCGGTAATCAAAACTCACATGTACAGAAAAGCTTCCCGCGCTTCGGCTCAAGCAGCGCGCCTTCCATTACAAACGTGTTACTTTATGAAATCCGACCAAAAACGCGCCTTCTCCAGGCAATTGAATGGCATCTCTTTAGTGATTAGAGTCGCAATAATGGGCACCCCTGCTATTAGGGCTCTAAGTCCATTTTATTGCTAATTCATTTATGTGCTGCTTCAGAAAATACTTGACGCAAATCACCTGCTAAGAAGTCATGTTTGTCAAGCCGCTATTGCCATTACGGCCCAGATCTTAAATCAAATCCCGCCTAATGACAAAAGGGAACGGGTGGTAAAGCCGCTTACGAGGCCCTGATAACTCCGAGAAAGCATTATTGTGATCAGAGATGAAAATTTACCAACTAATCATCTTTTCTTGTCAATTAAGCCACTTTTACTAAGGTGTGGGTACGTGCGGCAAATCGGGTGCTTCGAGCGCCTGGAAAAATCCTGTCATACGTGCACTGCAAAAAACCATCTTATTTATTATGTTTTCCAACACAAATATCTAAACAGCCTTAAATCAAGATAAATATACTTGAGAAGCAAAATGGCTTAAAGGGACAGTTTGGCCCAAAATTAAACATTTCTTTTAGCATTTACAAGTTGTTACAAACCTTTATGACATAAAAGAAGATATTTTGAAGAAGTTGCTCTTCCCCACTGGTTTTATTTTATTTTATTTTATTTTGGAAGTCAGAAGTGACCAGCAACTATTCAGTTCTTCAAAATATCTTCTTCTGTGTTCAAGAGAAAAAAAAAAAAAACAAAAAAAAAAAAACTCATACAGGTTTGGAACAACTTTTTTTTTAAGATATTTTAAAATATATTTTTAAGATATTAGACAATAAATAGTATACACTTTTTGCAGTGTGCATTTAGTGAAGAATTATGGTAATCAAAAAGGTTATTATTATTATTATTAATAATTTATTTATTTATTTATTTTTATTATTATTATTTTTTTTTTTTTGTGAACTTTTCCTTAGAGATATTAAACAATAAATATAACATCATTTTTGCAGTGTGCTTTTAGTAAGGAATGACGGTAACCAAAAAGGTGCTGGCAATTTTCTTTATTTTATATTTATTTTGGCAATTTTTCATAATGAATTATTGTTTGTTTGTTTGTGAACTTTTCCTTTGATATATTAAACAAGAAATATAATACCATTTTTGCAGTGTGGATTTAGTGAAGAATGATGGTAACCCTAAAAGATGGTGGTCCCCACTTTTAATTTTATTCAATTGATTTTTATTGAATTTTATTTTATTTTATTTTATTTTATTTTATTTTATTTTATTTTATTTTATTTTATTTTTATGGAAGTCAATGGGGACCAGGAAATGTTTGGTTTTCAACATTCTTCAAAATATCTTATTTTATGTTAAAGAAGAAAGAAACGCGTACAGGTTTGGAACAACTTGAGGCGAGTAAATGATGACAAAATTTCATTTCATTTTTTTTTTTTTTTTTTTTTTTGTTGTTGTTTCAACTATCCCTTTAAGATATTAAACAAGAAAACCATTTTTGCAGTGTGCATTTAGTGAGACAAAAACCACTACGTGTTACTTCGATTTCACTTTTGCTAAAGATGCGTAGGTCTACAAATACAAAATTTCTCCTTTACACACAAAATGATACAGCAGGAAGGCCTTACAGGTGGAAATGCAGGAGGGTTTCGATCAAAATAAATGGCGGTGCTTTGTCTGTATTGCTCTGTATTGTGAATTATTGCAGTGGGGTCTTTGTGATTTCCTGACTAATGTTCTGCATCGCATCATGTAATAGCACATTTTATATGATAATGCCTGCATTAAGGGGGTATTTGCATTTTTTCCATCTGCTCGTGTTCTGTGTCCGGTCTGTATTATTTGATTCATTTACGTTTTTTTTTTCTAGATAGAGGTACAGAGATTCAGTAAACCTTCAGAGGAAATCAAATAATATTTTTTTATTTACCAGAACACGACGGCACGGTGCACGACTTAACCGAGTCTGAAAACCCTTCATGGTCTTTCTTCTCTTTTCATCATAGCTGTATAAAATGTGAATGGGCTGTTTCACAGACTGAAGGGATTATTGGGGATGAATTGAAAGGCGGGAGACGGCCGTATTGTGCGGGACAGCACCGAGGGGTCCCGAGCATCTCTCCCCCCCTGCCCCCTGCTTCGGCTAATCATTGTTTCTCAATCAGATAATTCCAGTGTCGAACCCTCCTCTCGACGAGCAGTCGGTAATTAACACGACACTCTCTCCCCTCCTCACTCTAATGGCTTAATTAGGGGTGACAGCCTAACAACCTTGTTTACTCAATTGCTTTTCCTCTTTAATTATCCTAATGACTGGCGGATATTCAGACCGTCCTGTTCCTCCGCATTGCTTTATTTAATGAAGCCTGCTGTTTGTGACACTAAACGATCTGTGTTTGTGGTGATGAAGGCAGTGATGAAGGCCTTTCGCACCCTGAGAGTCACGAGGTTACGTCGCCACACGCCGCAATGTGTAACCCACGCTGATCATTATGTCCTAATTAACAAATAGGCCGCAACTGTTCATTTGCATAAATGAATGGTTCCATCCTAGAGGCAAAATAAACCGGGCTTTTATTTCATTAAATAAGGGTCTCGTCTTTATCTGGGTCATAACACAAAACGGGACATATGCCCAGAAAAAAATAATTGCACACAGATATCTGATGATAATTTTTAAATGTGTTAATACACGTCTAAATACATATATACATTTTTTTTTTAAATATTATATTGTTATATTAATGTTATAAAATATTACTATTTATAATATTATAATATTTAATATTATAAATATCCAGTAACCTGATTTTATTCATATGTTTTCTATTTCTTTCTTCATAAAGATAAATTTTGTTTTGTCTAATCTGTACCTCCTCCTTCCTTATTAGCAAATATACATATTTTTATTGTGTAAAAACTGCTAAAACTGATTGGCAGTGTATCTCTGTTCAATCTATTTAAACTCCTTTATTTATTTATTTTTTTTCCAGCAATACCATTTTGTGTTGGCCAAAGAAAGAAAGGATTATTATTATTTTTATTATGATGATTATTATTATGATTATTATAATTATTGTGAAGAACATTTGATAAATAAAATAAAATAAAATAAATCAAATAAAATAAATAAAACAAATCATAAAAAAGTAGTATTGTGAAGAACATCTGAATAATATAAATAACCATTTTCATCTATAAAAAAATTCCTTTAGAATAAAATAAAATAATAAATAAAATAAAATAAATTAAAATAAATAATAAAATAATAAAATAAGTATCATAGTGAAGAACATTTGAATAATCAAACGAACCATTTCCATCTATAAAACCCTTTATGATAAAATAAAATAAAATAAAATAAAATAAAATAAAATAAAATAAAATAAAATAATAAATTAAAATAAATAATAAAACATATTATTGTGAAGAGCATTTGAATAATCTAAAGAACCATTTTCATCAAAAAAAAAAAAAAAAAAAAAAAAAAACTTAAAAAAATTAANAGAGCATTTGAATAATCTAAAGAACCATTTTCATCAAAAAAAAAAAAAAAAAAAAAAAAAACTTAAAAAAGTTAATGTCTCATTTTTGATAACTCTACAGTCTACAGTATGTTTTGTTATCAATGCTGGAGGTTTAATCATGTGCTAATACTTATTAAAATGTAGCTTTATTTAGCTTGAGATGCATGTAAATACGATGTTTATCTGACAGAATGTTTTAAATCTTACAAAAAGTTACAAAAAGTCACGTTATCAAACTGGAAAAGCCTCCCTTTTTAAACAATGACCCACCCAAAGACATAATAGCTGCCGTTGGATCAAATAAACAGCTTTCCTATGGAAACAAACTGTTAGCATCAGTTCATGTGAGTCTGAGCGGGCGATAGAGGGTGATGTAGACTCCTTTCCCTCTTAATTCCCACACGCTCGGGCCTTCTTTGCGGGATCCTAGCGAGGTTGTCCCGAGACGCCCGCCACTTTCTACATGTATAATTAATGATAAATCTCCAAAGCCTAAGCGCTTGATTGATGGATGGAAAATGGATGTTCCAAGCACCTATTGTTTCAGGGGCTCAGGATTAGGTGGAGTTATTTAACAGTTCATTTGAGCGGCTGAGGTCTGTGGACCGGCTCTGC
>JAHKKF010493026.1:10000-16791 GCA_019740295.1 Labeo calbasu
AAACCTGACAAAAATTTGGGGTTTTAAAATTATTCAGACACTTTGAGCTGATCATGTTTTTACACCACAGACTGAACAAAACTAAGCATTGCTTGGTAATTGGTCAACAAAGTATTAATAGGTGTGTAAATATTGTCATACTAACAGTTGTCTGAATTTTTGGTTGATTGTAATCCATTATATACATTCTATCAAACTTATTTGACATTATCAAGATGGATTGGTTCTGACACAGTTTAACTCCAAATTGTTGTCATATTTTATTACCATTTTGTAAACTATAGCGAATAAACTGTGGTAATGTGTGTGTGTGTGTGTGTATATATATATATATATATATATATAATTATTATTATTTTTTATTTTATTTTGTATTTATTTTATTTTTCAATGAATTAATTTCAGTTATTTATTTATTTTAATAACACTTGTATGTTCACCAAGACTGCAAATTGTTTGATGACAAAAAAATAATGAAATAAAGTAAAAATAGTAATATAATGAGATATTATTAGTAGTAGTAGTACTAGTGGCAGTATTTAAAATAGCTGTTTGTTTTAAATATATTATGAATATATTTTAAAATGCAATTAATTCCTGTGATGCAAAGCTGCATTTCCAGCATCGTTACTCCAGTCTTCAGTGTCACATGATCTTTTAGAAATCACTCTAATATGCTGATTTATTGCTCAAGATACATCCTATCATTATCAATGTTGAAAACAGCTGTGCTGCCTAATATTTTTATGAAAAGTATGACACTTTTTTTCAGGATTTTTTGATAATAGAAAGTCCAAAAGAACAGCTTTTATTTGAAAAAAAAAAAAACGTTTTGGTAGAACTTTAGATTAGCGAACGCATATTCACTATTAACTAAGAGTTAATAAACGTTCAATAATCTTCAATAAACTCCAGATTTGCAGCTTATTGCTGTAGTAATTATATTTAGGTGTTGAATAGGGTTAAGGGATCTAGAATATGGTCAACCATTAATATAAAAATACATTTCTTAAATAATTAATAATAATAATAATAATTTTAATAATAAATAGGGATGCACAGTACAATCAATTGGTTAAATCATATTGATTATAAGACAGTGTGTGTTTTTTTATTTATTTATTTATTGTATCACTTATAACTCTAGTTTCTCATTTTCATGTAGTTGTTCTGTTATGTTCAGTACTAAAATAACTAAAACTTAATAAAAACTATACAGATAATTTAAAAGAGTAATAGTAATAACGACAAAAACACAACAAAATTATACTGAAAACAAACTGAATTCAAAATATTATCAAAAATTACTACATATATTCTACTATATATATTCAGTAACAATTTCCATTAGGAAAGTAATTAAGCATTATTTTATTTTTATTTTTTTTGGTAACAGTTATGTTTAGGTATCGGGTGAGGTTAAGGCATCTAAAATATGGTCATGCATAAGTAGTAAGGACATTGTTAAAATAGTCCATGTGACATCAGTGGTTGAAGTGTAATTTTATGAAGCTACAATAATACTTTTTGTGCACAAAGAAAACAAAAATAACAATTTTATTTAACAATTTCTTCACAAAATGAAGAAATTCAAAAGTATTCTCATAGTTTCATAACATTACGGTTGAACCACTGATTTTATTAATGTCATTACTACCTTTCTGGCCCTTGAATGTGGTAATTGCTGTCTATGCAGGGTCAGAAAGCTCTCGGATTTCATTAAACTATCTTAATTTGTGTTCTGAAGATAAATGAAAGTCTTGCAGGTTTGGAACGACATGAGGGTGAGTAATTAATGGTAGAGTTTTCATTTTTGGGTGAGCTATTCTGTTAAGCATCCTAGCAGAGTAACCACATTAACTATGGAAATGTTCCACTAATATTCGACAACCGCAAAAAGTCAAAATGATTATTTTTTTAAACATTATCAGTCACCTAAACCAAATAAAATACTTTTTTATTTTGCTAGCAAACTGTGTTTGTGCTATCTCTCTTCAAAATAAATGCCACTTGGTTTGATATTTCGTTACATAATGCAGTGACATTTTAGGAGTTTAGTGTTCAAATAGTTTTGGGGCCACTGCACACATAGTTCCAGTCCAGAAATGGGCCTGGGGACATGGCCGTCCCTGCTCTGAGACGTCGAAAACAAATGCGTCCCCCGGACGGAAAGAGCGCGAGAGGGTCTCGGACCACCATTACCGCAAGGGCACCCCAAGCGTCCCGAACCTATAACGTCTTTAGAAAGGGTTTCCATGTCAACGGCGGTGCGGTCGCATGTTATTATATGAGTGCGGCTCAGACTTCATTCACACAACTGAATTAATGAACACCCACTCAGAGAAATAGAAGAGGACTTTGAGTAAAGACAAAGCGGGCCACTTTATCCCGTCTTTGTTCGCAGACAGTTGAGGAAAGTTCCCTTCGGACATCATAGAGAGAAAATAGAGTGATGGCGTTTTAAATAGTTAATATACTGCTCATTCAGCAGCCTTCTATTTGCTCTCCGTCCCTCTTCACTCGCTCCCACTTGAATTCCAGCACAGCCGAGCGGAGCTGTGCCGTCACAGACCGGCTTCTGTCCACAATGGATCATTCCGTCCTCAATCACTGATCTCGCTCTTTCACAATCTTTCTCTCTCTCTCATACGCGCACACACACACATTTTACTTTTCACACTGTATCCGAGGCTCTAGTCCTGCGAACGCTGGGAAGATCAGGGATAATGACAGCATTCTGCTCTGGAAAGGACAATTCCCACAGATGTGGCAGAAAGAGACATTTGTTTTCTGTTCTTGTCAAAGAGGAGCGATAGTATGACAGGAGATGCCTTTGGGAATAAGAGGCCAGATAAAAAATGTCTCGCATCCGCCCTCACAAACAACCTTCACATATTTCAGCGGTTTCATGTACGTGCATCTATGCGTGTATGTGCTCAGAGAAGACGAAAAGACAGAAACTGACAGTTTGTATCTTTCTATTTCATAACACAGGAATAAGCATTTTAATAATTTGTGTGTCATGCTGTCCATTAATAAATAATACTGAATCCTTTCTACATTTAGAAAAACAAACAAAAAATGTTGTGTAATGTACAGTAATGCTCTTATAACGGAAGTCTGGAAGATTTAACAGCGACATCACATATTAACAGCACTTCATTACATATTAAAGGCTTAGTTCAACCAACAAAATAAATGGTCACTTACTCAACATAAGTAAATCAATTTCTCTCAAAGTTTGATGGGTCAAAAAGTTCATGAAGATATTGTAAAATAACTTCAAATGAACTGAATGGTTTAAGCCACAGAAACAGGTTTAAATTAGGCTTTTGTTCACATAGAAGCACTGATTAATGTAAACACATAGAGCACATTAAAAATGGTCAAAGGTCAAGCGTACTTGCTTGACACATTCATAGACTAATGAGGTTTATTTTCATGTGGCAAGCAAGATGTGGATTAAACCACTCAAATCATATGATTTCTTTATGATGTTTTTGAAGCATCAAAATTTGGGTGGAATTTCAATGGAAGGAACAAAATCTCTCAGGTTTTATTAATTTTTCTTATTTTTTTTTAAACAAAACTAAAAAAGACAGAACAACAACAGCAAAAGAGCGCAGACTACGCATTTGACTGTATGCATGCTTTAGCATACGTGTACAAAAATGAAGAATCCACCTTATTCTTCAGTGTGGAAATATATAGGGATATATTGAGGAAAAATAACAAGAAGACTAGGAAAATAACGAGAAGAATAACAACATGCAATAAACAGTAAAACTGTTTGCACTACAAACCAGTGTGTTGATA
This sequence comes from Labeo calbasu, assembly GCA_019740295.1. Lineage (NCBI taxonomy): Eukaryota > Metazoa > Chordata > Actinopteri > Cypriniformes > Cyprinidae > Labeo > Labeo calbasu. The sequence goes on from JAHKKF010493026.1 coordinate 13,817, forward strand.
ATTAAGATAACACATTAAAATGACATGGTAAGACACACCAATTTGCAATATCAAGCAGCAAAACTAGCTGTTTAGTACAGCTAAAAATATCTGAACGCAGATGAGACCTGAAGCCTGATCCATAAAATTTTCCCCAAAAAAACGTAACCGATTTTTGTAACAGCCCATAACTTGTCCGTGCAGGTCGCACATTGACCTGGTTTTGCACTAATCAGTTGTTCCACAAGGTGGCAGCACTCGTTCGGGCTGTTGTTTCACAGTAGAAAATGAAACTAAAGAAACTGAACAACAGCAACAACAGATGTCCATACTCACAAGCACTTGTGTGAAAATTATGAGATTGCAGCAACTTTAGTTTAAAAGAGTACAATCTAATTTTATCAATCGTAACTTCTGGAGAGAAATAGCGCAGACACTGGACAAAGATGAAACTTTCTAGAGTACATATGTCGACCTTTTCCATTCATGCACACTATACTTTGAAAGGCTACGCGTACTCATTAAGTAGTATTCTTTAGGCTTAATGGGTTTGGAATTAAAACAGAGTAATTGATGACAGAATTTAAAGTTTTGGGTGAACTATCAATTTAATTAGTAGGGTACAACGGGGCTAAAGGCACCCCGGGGTAAAAGCGCCTTATATTTTTTTTTCCTCTAAACCAGTAGATGGCAGTAAAACGTGGCGTAGCACTTTCCAAAACATCCGCTTTTCAAGACGCATGTGCAAACTTGGCTGATTCTTGACCCAGTTGTGGACAGCAGTGCAAAGTTGATTCTGTGCTTACTTGATTTAATATTAGATTTTTTTTTTTCCCCATTTCCATTGACTTTTTCATTTGTTGAAATGACATGGTTAGATTCAGATGGTAAATATCATATATTATGTGTCCATCTTAGAGATAATCACCATGTTTAGAATGAAACCATCATATTTAAAAACATTATATTAATCATGTCATATAATAAAATATCATTTGATGTTACTTCTGCACATCTGTATTAAATGATCAGAATCTTTATTAATCTTTTTAAAAAATTTTTTTTTTTTATTGACAGTATATTTATTGAACAAAAAAATAATTATTTTATTTATGAAAATAATCAGAAATTCGTACAAACTTTGCTAAAGTGATTGTTTTGAACAAGTATTAACATTATTTTAGCTAAAGTATTTGTATCAATACTGTGTGTCTTTTGCCCCATGCTGGTGAGTTTGTTTTCACACTACATCTGTGGCTCCATAAATGTTCAATGCAAAAGTAAATATTTTTCTTTAGGTGTGCCTTTAGCCCAATTTTCTGTACAAATCTGTGTTACTTGAGACGTTAAGTTATCTAAAGTACTTCACAGTGGGAGTCGTGCTTTTAGACGAAGTTTGTAATGTTACTTTTATCAGCACAGAACAGCTATTGAAGTTCTGTAGTTATTTAGTAAAATGATTATTCAGAAACAAATGGACTTGGATATACTCTTTGGGAACTGATTGGATTGGGATTATCATTCTTTTTATTACAGATGGCTGGAAGGGAGCGGCTGAAACACAATGGGTCTGTGACATGAAAGGTTGTTTCACAGTCATTGCATTGTGACGATAGATTACCGTAGGTCAATTTTGATTTAATTTTAACTACAGTATGGGCTGAGTATAAGCTATCACACCTGAAAAAGTATCTAAACAATCATACACACCCTAATTGATTGCTCTCTTCAAAGAAATACATGCCACTTCAACAAGCACACACACACCCACACAGAAAGAAATACCGTCAGTCAGGGGCCATTAAAACGTAACCGAGCCAGGGGCCGGGCGGGGATATTATCATTAAGTCTTCTCATAGTCATGCTAAAAACCTCAAATATTATTTCTACACAGCCCTCCTCCCCTCCTAGTGACAGAAAAGGCTAAACGTCTTCAATTGCCTCGTGTTTTCAGAGCGTCTAGCGCTGGAGTGCATGAGAAAGCTTTTTGTTTTAATTGAACAGGCATGTTCCAGCGTGGATTCGCCTTCCCTCAAATGAGCTACTGAAGTGACAGTTAGAAAGCGTCGTTAAAAGCGTTCAGACGCAAAACTAGTTAAACGTTCTGCGCTCGAATGGCTCAGATTTGTGTTTACTAGCAGACGGAGAGACACTTGTAAAACATTTAATGTGCTTTGAAGGACTTGTTATGAAGTGTAATTTTTGCGATTTTCATACAGATCAGGCTTGTAAAATGACGCATGATTAGCTTGTGTTTTTGTGAAAACATTTTTGACACGGACGGCAAAACCTCTCTGTTCCCTTCCCACCGGTGTGTTTGTGTGTGTGTGTGCGAGTGAGTGAGTGTATTGGGTGGTCAGGACCCCTCTGCATTCTTCCGAGCGATCTGCTGCCCCTGGGGCTGCCTGGCCTGGCGTATAATTGCCCTCCGCTACAGATAGTTACCAGCCTTCCCTGTCCCTCTCCTCTTCTCTTCTTCCCCCTGTTTATTCTCTCTGATTTCAGGCTCCTTTGGGTCATCATTCATCAATGGGGCCCCCCAGCCCCTGAGGACCCGACCGGGAGGCCCCTGTTACTACGCCTCCATAACCAGAGGCCATTTCTGATGGAGGCGCATTATACGGGGGAACGAGAGAGCATGAAAATGCAGCACGAGGCAGGGGGTGAACGACGGTGATTATTATATCCAGATAATCATTTCAAACAAATTATCATGATAATCAATCAATCGTCACATTTGAGGCAACTCGCCTCAGGGCTGCACGATGCCCCTCCTGACCTGTAATGTATTTTGGGGCATAATCATATCCCCTAAATTTGCAGGTTTGCTTGAGATGCTATTTTTACAGGAGCGGATTTTCCTTGTTTAGTTAAGCTAACATTAGAGATTCATTTCCCCTGTGCACAGACCTCCTTCCACTGATTTTAACAGGTACAGCAACTAGAAATATTAAAGTACAATGCATATTTAAAGGTAATGACCATAATTGCAGTTT
>JAHKKF010493034.1:0-14891 GCA_019740295.1 Labeo calbasu
TATTTGGTCTAATCATACAATCAATCAGGATGAGTCAGAGCAGTTACAAGTCTGACACTATTTAAATGTGAATCATGCTCAGATGAAGAAGAGTTCATTCTAATTTAAATCCCCCTGCTTTATCTCTCATCACAAATTAATGTGATTGTTTCTTGTGTTATATAATGAATGTGATTATGTTTTGGGCTGTGCATATCTGAAATGAAATGATTTTCTGAATTAAAATGATTATCAATTGAAGGTACGGGCTGCTATGATTAGTCATTGTTTCTGAAGCTATAATGAAATATTCAGGCAATTTTAAATTATAATGCAAATGATTGTAAGATTGTTTTCAAGTGCAAATACGTGTGTATATGTAACAATTTACGGCGGTTTTAAGAGAATATAAAATATAGAATATAAAATCAAATTCTTTTGTATTTAATGTTATAAATTCCATTTTAGACTGCAGACAAACTGCTGTTCTAATCCTTAAACTTAAAGCAATGTAAGCAATCTGTGTGTGTGTCAGACGCAACAGGGCGCAAGTGAGCTGAGAGAAGAAACATCCGATGCAGTCCTGATGAGTCACAAAGGATTAATCTCTTGTCTGTGTGCATGACTTAAAGTGCATAGGAGAGGAGACAACAACGCTTGCTTGCTTTTATCTCTTTCCCCTCTCTCTCTCTCTGCTTTGTGCCTCGACTGCACGCCTTCAGAAACGCATCTGCCACATCAAGGCACCAGTAAATCGGGCCAAGTTCTTCATCAAATCAAATAGCATTATTGGGCATAGTGCTCAGATTCTCAGCAAAATAAGACTTCTGTGTTTATTTGCGAGCAGAAGGATTGTCCTGTGAGAACTGAGCAAAGAAATTCAGTCTATGCACCCGATCAAATTTCCATTGGCCTGGAACCAGCAAAGCGAGACAGGCAGCTTTAGCAAAGCTGTAATAGGTGATGTTATTGGGAATATTCTTTTGACGGTATTATGTGTGTGTGTGGTTTGTTTCAGTTAGCGGAGCTGTTTGTCAACTAGGATGATTTTAAAGAAATATATTTTTAAATGTTTATTAGTTGGGATAGATAAAAAGCTTCTTTTTTTAATTGTCTGTTGGTGTTATTTTAGTATTTGTTTTTTAATTCTATTATAGTGTTTATTCATATTTTGAATTAAATAATAATAAATATTAATAATTATTTTTTTTTATTTTAGTTTTAGTAATTTTGTTGTGCTTTTTGTAGTTTTCTTTTTTAATGGTTTTGGTAATCTGTAATAAAAAAACATAATGTTTACTTTCATTCTGGAATGGCAGTTAGAAAGTCCAATTTTGAGGGGAAAAAAAAACTGATATGTTCTTAGAATTGCAAGTTTATATCTCAGCATTCTGACTTTATAACGCAATTGTGCGTTAAGTCGCAATTCTGAAGAAAAAAGTCACAAATGCGAAATACAAACTCACAATTCTGACTTTATAATGCAATTGCGCGTTAAGTCGCAATTCTGAGGAAACAAGTCACAATTGCGAGAGATATACTCTCAATTCTGAGAAAAGTTTGTCTCACAATTGTGATGTTACAACTCGCAATTGCAAGTTTATATCACTATTTTGAATTTATTTCTAAAAATTGTGAGTTTATATCTCCCAATTCTGACTTTTTTTCTCACAATTGCCAGTTAGAAAGTCCAATATTGAGGAAAAAAACTGATATGTTCTTAGAATTGCAAGTTTATATCTCACAATTCTGACTTTATAACATGCAAGTGCAAGTTAAGTCACAATTCTGAGGAAAAAAGTCACAATTGTGAAATACACTCACAATTCTGAGAAAAGTTTGTCTCGCAATTGTGACATTATAACTCGCAATTACAAGTTTATATCACAATTTTGAATTTATTTCTAAAAACTGCTAAAGTTTATATCTCGCAAATGTGACTTTTTCTCAGAATTGCAACTTTATATTGCAATTCTGACTTTATAACTGACTTTATATCTCAATTCTGAGAAAAAAGTCAGAATTGTGAGTTTGTATCATGCAATTCTAAGGAAAAAAAGTCAGAATTGTGAGATAAAAAGTCAGAATTACCTTTTTAAAATTGTTTTATTCAGTGGTGGAAACGGGCTTCCATATAACACAGCACACAGAACATCTATTTAATATATTTTTTGCCAAACTTTTCCTAACTTGTTTTTCTATTTAAGAGTAATTGAATTTTACATAATTAAACTAACATATCCAGCTTTTTTATTATTATCATTTAACACATTTGTGATGCGGTCTAGGAAAACCCAACGCATGGTGAAATTTTACCTTTTTTTTTAGGTTTTGATACCATATGAAAGCTAGGTTCAAGGCCTTTCCAAAACTTATTTTGTCCATAGCTTGAATGTAACAAAAGTTATTTTAAGTTATCTTAAACAAGTGAATTTTCCCAGGATATTTTTAGAGATGATAGATGAGCAACATCAACACAAACAGTGCAACATCTGACAGGTTTTCCCAGATTGCATCACATTTTTACATATACCAGAAATGAAATTGGGTATAATGTGTGTTTTAATGTCTATAATACATGCTTAGAAGTGTAATTTTTCAAGATTAAAAGCAGTGAAAAGTGTCTTTCAATTGAAGGATCATCCATTTATCACCTCATTGCTACTCAAAGAATTGATTTGATATGAGCAGTCTGTTTTGTCATGTCTGTTTTCCTCCTTTCTCCCTAAAGTGTTTTCCTGCTGTAATGGGAGTGTTAACTCTACTTGAAGACACTAGAGTTTAATATGAGAGTCTTCAGACTGTTAGGCTGACCCCAGTAGTGAACACTATTATGCCCCCACTAGAGTCTGATAGAGTTTCATTGTGTACCCTGCTGAAAAGTCTGACCACATCCATAACACTTCCAGCAGTGGACCTTCGTGACCCCATTTGAAGAAACAATTTGTTGATCTCACACTCTTTCACCTGGGAGAAAATAGAAGGTTACCGACAACTGAGGAAAGGCTGACAGAAGTATTGCATTATGCCTCTGAGGCCTTCTCTAAGTATATAGTGCATGCAAAATGTGTTAGCAGCCCATGTCTGCTCTTAAATCAAAGTATTACACAGTATTACTTCTTAATTTTTTTTGTCACTCAGAACAGTTTGGTGACATTTAACTTTTAAAGTTCACTTGAGCATTAAAGCTGAAGTGTCATTTCAGCATGACAAAATTAAATTGTTTTCTGAACACTCCCTCTGTCTGCCATTGGTTGGACAAACTGGTTGTTCCAAATTCACACCATTGGCTTAAAGATGCAATAAAATAGCTTAAGGATTTATGTTTTCTTTCCTGTGCTGATGCATGTACTATTTTTAGCCAAAAGGCTTTATGTTTGATAACCATGATTTGCTACTTGCTAGTCAGTGGTAAGGCAAGATTGATAGGATGAAATCTGTGTAGTTCGTGAGCCAGCATTTTTTCCCCTTAAAATTTTCTTTCCTGGAAGATTTTAAATGCATATATTTGCTAAAAGTTTAAAATGGTGTTGTTTTTGTATTATTTATAATCTATTATAGTATTTAGATTTAGAATTTTATTCATTTTTGTTTCTTTTTGTTTTTAACTTTAATTTATTTTTACATAATTTTTGTATTTTCAACATTATTTCAGTAAATTGGCAAGAAAACGAATTTCTATTTTTACAATATGATATTTTAATTTAATTTCAGCTTTATTTCAGTGAAATACATTGAAGTACATTACCATATGGCCTAAAGGAAATAAAGTATTGTAACATCAAAAAATTGCTCATGTCAGCTTTAAAAAGCTTATTTAAAGCTTATTTTTAAGCTTAAGTGAGCTCCATTATTAGGGCTTTTTAAATTAAATATATTCATTAATTCTAGTCCATTGAATACATGGATTTGTTTGATAAGTTTCCATAGACGGACGGTCTTGCACTTTTCTTTCTTTTTTCCTTTTTTTTTCTGTAGGATATCTGAACTGGGGATCTGGATGGGCTGTCAGTAATTTCCACCTCCTTGGGTGCTGACATTTCAGTCAGTTGGAGAACTTGTGGGGAAAAAAGGAGAAAAAAAGACAGGACGACTACATTTATCACACCATTTCATCCATATCTCTCTGAATTTTCCGCTTGATGGTTATAGTGAAGGGGTGTGTGTGTGCGGGTACATCTGAGAGAGAAAGAGCTGGAGTGTGTCCATTTCCTGTGCAATCTAGTTGAATCATCTCAGACACCTTTGATCTAGTTTTTGCATGTTTTCCTCTCCATTAGCTGTGTGATGTCCTACATCTACATAAATTTTAAAATGATGTTGCTGTGTTCTGAAGCCGTCACTATCTAATCTTTTCGGCAATGCTGGGATTTTATTTTCTCCGGGTGAGGCGATAGGAACGTTTTGCCCGTGCCCCAAAGGAACCTCGGCTAATGACTCAAGATGCGTGAGGGTAGAGCCGCAGGAAAACATTTTGACTGAAAGCCGAGTCCTCATATATATTTATCGCTCTCAGAATTGCAAATGCTCTTCTGTGTTGAAGCGTGAGTCTCTGGGTGACAGCGTTTGTTATTCATTTCCAAGGATCCTGGAAAGAGACATCAAGCGTACAGACGGCGTGCTAAGGTCTCATGTACATATTCTAGCGCGGTAGACCAGATTTTTGTGTTCTTCAGGTATATCGATGCCAAACGCTAGAGTCACGGGACAATCTGCTGTATGTGCTTATGATTTACACAGCTCAGTGGCTGTAGTTTATATATTCATCATATTTCATATTCTCCCTCGATCCTTCTTCACAGTCCAGGTCTTCCCCTCCGGGTCTGCTTTAGAAGACACATCACAGCAAGTTTTTGCAGTCTACCTTTATATGCGCTGATGAAAAATGTATGTGCTGTAAAATCTGTCATAAAATGCACAACAGCTGGGAAGATGGATATACTGTACACAGTGTGAGATTTCCAGTGACTGTCTCTGAGAAATTACATACACCATATCTGTGTGTGAATTTGACAAATGGGCTTCTCTTTTATAGAACAGAAGCACCCAGGCAACACTTTATTTTTGACTGCTTCCACCATTGTAATAATGCTTCCCTGTAGTTCTGTAGGTAATATCAGAGATTATAAAAAAAATCTGAGGTCAAGCTATGTCTTCGAAAGAGAAATCTTTATAAAAGAGTGCTTTTACCCTGAGGGACTCATTAAGATTCATAGCTAATGCAAACTGATTTTCAGGAAGCCCTAGTAATTATTACCAGAAAAGTAAACTCTGGAAGCCTCAGAGACTTCGTGTGAGAACTGTGTGATGAAAGATCAGAATTTTAAAGGTAAATTGTGCAGTTTCTCCATAATAATAGCTGTTTTCAAAACACTCAACCAAACAGATAGTTGCGCCTCAGACTCGAGCCATTGGTTCTGCGTCAAGTCTGGTTGGTATCTGTCTATGTTATTAAATGAGAAGTTCACTTCCAGAATGAAAATTTCCTGATAACCCCATGTCATCCAAGATGTATATGTCTGTCTTTTTTCAGTCGAAAAAAAATAAAGATTTCTGAGGAAAACATTCTAGGATTTTTCTCCATATAGTGGACCTCAATAGGGATCAATGGGTTAAAGGTCCAAATTGCAATTTCGATGCAGCTTCAAAGCTCTACACGATCCCAGCTGAGGAATAAGGGTCTTATCTAGCAAAACGATTGGTTGTTTTCTAAGAAAAATACAAATTTATATACTTTTTAATCACAAATGCTCGTCTTGCTCTAGGTCCACCTCACACATTACATAATGACGCACGCCTGATGTAAGCAAAAGTTTTGACCCAGTGTTGACAAAGCGAACGTGCAAAGAAAGTCAGATGCCCTTTACAAAAACTACCTGGGTCGGTATCACCATAGAATAGTGTTGTCACAATACCAACATTTTGACTTCGATACGATACCTGACTAAAATATCACGATACTACGACTGAACCGATACTATTTTAATGGTTACATTAAAAAATATTTATCAAAAAGCATGTTTCTAATTAATTGAAATCATGAAACTTGCAGAATATATCAGCAGTTTATTAAAAGTTTAACAGAAAGTACATGTTTTTAAGGCCCTGTGAAATATACTGTATATATATTTTTATTTTTCTCAAATTCAGTTTTGTTTGTGAATTTCTGTTTTCCATTAATTTTCTGGATTCTATTTTAATCATTACATTTTATTTAATCAAAAAAGCATGTATAATGAATTTATAAAGGATAATTAGATTTGATAAAGAATTAATGTGTTATAGGCTATTTATTTCTTTTTTTTTTTCCAGAAATACTGTGTTGTGTTTTACAAAATTTACAGTTTTCTGGTAAATAAATTCTGGTAAATATTTTTTTTGGTAAATATTCCATAAACATTGTTTTAAAAATATTTTTATTATTAGTAGTAGTACTATCTTTACACAAAGTAATATATTAATATATTTCTAGCTGTAAAGTTAAACTGAACTTTTATTTTGACGGGTTGCTGTGAAGAGCTTTTAGGGTCTTCATTCATATGACGTTAGTTTTCCGCAAAAGAAACGGTAAAATACTCATGACGTGACTCTCCGAGTAGTTCTAGAGATTGTTCATGTGTTCATGTACTAATATATTGAGGCGGCAGAGGCTGAAAACACTGCGAGCGTCACACGTATGTGTGTAGTAAACACAAGTGTGCGTCTCCGCCATTCACTAACACAGACACGCAGAAATACGGCTCTTATTGAAATGCATTCTTAAAGTACCGGTACTAGTAAAATGCGGAATCGTACCGTTTTTAAAATCAGGGTATCGCGATACTTTTTAAGTACCGGTATATCGTTCAACACTACCATAGAGTGCCTTTTAACCTATATTTAATCTATATTTAATTTTCATATTTTATTGTTTGTTTATTTCACCATGATACAGAATTTAAAAAAAGGAAAAGTTCCCATAGCTTGGTGTTCGAACATAGTGATGAAGAACAAATCAAAGCTGGAACAAACAAAGGCAGAAACTTCTTGCTCTTGCTCAGAAAACTAATCGGGATAAAAGTCTCATGCTTCTGAAATCTAGTAAATGGTCCATACAGTCTGTCGGAAGATAATGAGTCTTGGAGATTAATTGGGGTCCATTCATTGATGGGGCATCAAACTCTGCCAGCATATGGAAGACAGATGAGACATGATGTTCTTTGTGTCACGCCAGAAAATACTTCCTTTTATGATCAGCTTAAACAAAACTTCTTTCATTTTAGTCACTCTTTGTTTCTCCATTTGGTTCCATCTGTCAGCCGTTGTGTCTTTGCTGTAAGTATACTTTTGAGTTTGATTTTATCATCATTCCATTAATGATTTTGTCTTGCTTTTACGGTCGACCTATCATTCTTTAAGATGCAAGACCATTACCAGTCTCACTCTACTTGAAGGGTATCGTATGTGGATGCACACACCATGTGCCCGGCATGGTTGATAAATCGCTCTGTGTTCCTTTCCTTCTTCTTTGATAAAATGTGCGCTCTCCGTATTGAATAATCACAGGCTTTCTTGAGTATTAGCTTGGGACTGGTTGGGCTGATTAATGGATCTGTTGTCTGAAAGCATGTCTGAAATGGGCTGGGCAAGATTAATCGTGCCATTCACACACTGGCAGCACCGATGACCTAGAGGCCAGAATGCCTTCAGGATCTGATGTAGTCACATGCTACATGTTCTTATGTTCTGCTGTTCGTGAGGTTGACAAAATACACTAAAATACTGAGCAGTTTTGCCTAGGTTAATAGTTAAAGGTGAATGTTGAGGTTAAAGTACTTTCTCCTGCTCAACCAGTGCTGTAAATTTCTGTATTGCATTTCTGTTTGTTGCCACTAGAGGTGCAGAAATTACACTTTACCTCTCAAGGAACTAAATCTACACCACTGGTAAGAAGCTTAAAAGTTATTGGGGCTCGAGCACTGGTGGTGTGAGGGCCCTATTGTAATAGCTCAGTTTCTTCTTCTTCTTCCCAAAAATGAATTGCATTTTTGAGGGCCTAAACATGCTCGAAAACTCATGAAACTTTGCACATGTGCCAAAAGTGTTGAAAATTTACATCTGATATGGCTTTCAGAAGTGGGTGTGGAAAAATGGCTTGATAGAGCCACCTATAATATTTCAACGAAGTGCTCCTAGAGCTATGTTTTACATATATGTGCGAAATTCCGTAAACACATAACAAAGCAATACCCTGGTAGGAAGTCCGAAACCTAACAGGAAGCCTGTTATTTTATAATTTTCTCTGCAAGTTTTGTGCCGATTTTCCATTTTCAGGCATTGTATTTAATTGAACTCCTGCTAGAGATTTAAACAGATAAACACCAAATTTGGTCAGTGTAATCTAAAACCCTTTGTGACGTTGAATTGGGAAGATCTTGAGTTTTCGTTGAACTTCGATCTGCACCAAAATTCAGATGTTTGATTAGTGTCCTGTCCTGAACGCATGCCCATATTCAGTTATAGTCATAGCGCCACCTGCTGGCAACAGGAAGTGGCATGTTTTATACTGTTACGAACTCCTCATAGAGATTTAATGACATTAACATTGACATTATATATGGTCAGTCTACTGTAAAGGCCTTTGCAATGTTAAATTGCAAAGATCTTGAGTTTTTGTTGAAGGTGACACTGAAGTAATGGCTTTTTAAGTTTAAAAACATTATTTAAAAATCATAATTATTCCAAATTTTGACCAGCAGATATGATATATTACACAATATTACCCAAATGGTGTTTTTTCTCCAGTTCAGTTCATGAATAGTGGAACGTGATCAGTGTGAAGAAAAAAGCAATCTGAAAAATTATTTATTACCTGTCGTTTTCAGTTTTACCATTGCTAACTATGACACAGAGTCACTTCTTCTTTGGCACCACACAGACATAAAAGGCCAAAAAATAATCTAAATGACCTGAAAGTTGAGTCACCTTTATTAAAACTTTATACAGTAAGAATGACAGGATAAAGAGGGTTATATAAATGTTAACCCAGGGCAAGAGATGCTGACCTTTAAAGTAGTGAATAATTATTCATTTTAAAGCCATTGGACCAAACCACTCACCTGAAGACCTTTGAAAATGAACAGAGCTGATGGCCTGGTTTTGCAGTCGTTGCTACTGCCTCTTTGGGTTTCACTGTATTTTTTTTGGACAGGACTGCAGCAGATGAAACCCTTGGCAATCTGAAAGGCAGACAGCAGGTGAGCCTAAGATGGATGGTTGAGGTTGAAAATGGCACTGATGTGGCTGGTCATGGATCAAAAGCTCAGTGTGATTGGATGAGAATAAACCTGGCATGGCCCCTGGAGTCTTGAATGCATTAAAACCAAATGCGTAGCTCCTTTAAATTTCATTTCACTTCCCTCGAAGACTTTAATGCCAGGTTGGAAATAAAAAGAAGATTAGGAAGACAATTAATTGATAGTTTCCTTGCAAACAGATAGGAGACACTAACAGATATTTGTGATTTTAGTTTTTTTTTCTTTTTCTTTCAGGTCCCGTTTTCCCATTCTCTATAGCCAAGAACAAAGTGTAAAACATGAAATAACAATAATCTAATTTTATCTGGTTAAGCAGGCTGAACATATTACTGCCATGGCCCATTCTCTGGATTGCTAGCATGAAATCAATTACTGCAAAAGTCAGTTTAGTTTGAATTGGCAAGAAAGGGCATAGCTAATGTAAACCACTGGAAAAGTAATGACCTACACTGTATTGAGCTAAAATGCAATTTAGCCATCAGAATAATATAATACTTGTACAGTTAAAATGAAAAATGACTAATATAAGTCATTTTGAAATTGTATGCTAAAAGTGACCACAAGAATGTGTCGTTTTATAGTTACACTGGAATAAAATAATTTTAACTACTCTTGTTTTAAAGTTAAAATATCTAAACAGCCTTCAAATAATATAGTAAATTTATTTCCAAAATACGAGAATTAATTCAGCTGGGTTAAAAAAATTCTTGGGTAATTCTGCAATTTAGCTTTTTATGCACAATAAATGATCTTGTTTTAAAGATGTTTTGATGGATTTATTTATTCATTTAATTATTTATTACTACAAAAGACGAAAATACTGAAAATGTGTACTTGGAAAACTTTCTGAGTACAGTTTTGCAGCTTCCTTTGTGAAGTCACACAGCAATATAAGGGCGATATATATTAAAAGTGTCTCTGTTATGAGTTTTTCTTTATGTCTGCTGTCTTCAGGATAAGATGGTGTGTTACTGGAGTAGATCTGAGCCCGATTTTCTAGATCGGGAAAGCAATAAGCCGCAGCATGGCTCTTACTGTGTTATGGAGTATTATGAGAGCGGGTACCCTTATTAAATATATCAAAGCCATTTATCCCTGTCACACAAAAGTCTTTTATCAAGCTCCACAATTAATTTCATACTTAAATAATTTCTGCTTTTATCTGGCCCACTATTACATGGTATTTGCCTGGCACTGTGAAATTTCTCGATATAGTAAGCGCTGCGTAAAATTTTAGAATTTTTTTTTTTATTCGTTTTTGCAAAGATGCTGACATTGTGATTTACAAAGGACAAATGGTGAGTGGTTAATCTGTAATTGTCCTCCATTTACAGATAAATGGGTTTTTTTTCCATATTGCACTTTATCTATTACAGGGTATGAAAATTATAGAACTGTACAGCAGAGATTTTTTTTTTTTTTGAGTACGGAAGCCACTGCTTATTTTTCCCAAAGAGCCTAGAGACAGAAAGTTTGGTTTTACTCTGATTAGACCAGCTTTAAAATGAGATTGCCTTAATGCATGCAGCACATCACCGATATAAACCTGACTTATCAGCTGGCTGTCTGCTGCTTCAGGTTGTGCTGTAATTCTTCAGATTTATTGAGGTGTGAGTGGAGTTACTGCTCACGTGGCAGGCCATGCATCAGGTTGGACTGATTTACGAGGTCACGTTAATAGGAATTTCTTAATTAAGAAAAACTCTCAATTGGCTAATGGGAGGTGTTAAATGGCCTGCACGTTTAAGAAATCAAGAAACGGGAAGGATGTGCGAATGGGGAGTTGGTGGATTGATTGAAAACGATGCAGGTTCGAGCAATATGGCTGCGTGTTTTATGGCTCTGTGCTTTTTGCAACATCATGGGAGATGCGGGATTTATTAAACAGCACTGCATCAATTAATCATCACAGTTCTGCAGGATTAATGGAGAAAAATATGCAAAGTTTTGCCTGAGCTGAGTTATCTAAGGCTGTAATGTGATTTTGGGAGGGTTGCGTTGTATGATTGTCATGTTTAAAGGGAAATATCAACTTTTTAACTTTACATGACCAGCATTTAAGATTAGAAAGATTTCATGTTGTAAAAAACATCAGAAGAAACACTGTAAGTTCTGTGTCTCTATCAAAACCCAAGCATTCCATTAAATCCTCCATCTTGCATAAGCTACAGCAGTGTTTACCCAATGTTTTACCGCGTTGTCTGTCTCTGTGTATTTTGGCAAGTCTTCGAGTTTTGGCTTGTGCTTCTGTAACCAAATCTGCATTTCTTTTCCACTGTAGGTAATGTCTAACAAAATATAGTCGAAAAACAAAACAATGTATAAATGAGATATTCTGAAAAGCAAGGCAAACAAGTAAGATTGTGTACTAAAAACAGTGTGTGAACGATGATCAGAAGGGATTATGGATTGAGAGCCGGGTAAGAGGGCCAAATAGCCTGTGGGTAGAAAGTGTTTTTGTGTCTGACTCAGACGCTCTCGAGACTTTTCTCAAACATAAACAGGGCAAATAGGCCAAAATATGGGTGAATAGGGGAGAACAGGGATAAGTGGATAAAAACAATTTCTTCAGTGCCAAATGAGCACAGTAGAGCATTTTAGAATGATTTATTTATATCTTATTATGTAACGCAAGGTTATTACCATAAACTGGAGTTATGGCTGCTGAAAATGGGGTTTTACTATTATATGTGCAATTTTTATTTTATAAAACTATAGCCCTTTAAAAAAAAGCTAATTGTCTGTGTTTCTTGTAATTATGACACTTTCTTGTAATTGTTACTGTATT
Source organism: Labeo calbasu (assembly GCA_019740295.1). Taxonomy (NCBI): domain Eukaryota; kingdom Metazoa; phylum Chordata; class Actinopteri; order Cypriniformes; family Cyprinidae; genus Labeo; species Labeo calbasu. The sequence continues at coordinate 12,064 of JAHKKF010493034.1, forward strand.
TCTCGCAGTACTATTTTTGTCTAATTTTTGACATTATGTCTCACAGTGTTACTTGGGACTTTCTTTACAGTGACTTGGACAGTGACAAAATCTACATTGTATTGACGTCATAGTTTGTGACGTGGCAGCGGACTATAGTACTTTGATGACGAGTTGCAGTCTCAATAATTATTCATGAGGCTGCGTTTTTGTATCCTATAAGAAGACTCTTCACCTAATTATTCATGACAGCGTGAGTTGATTTGCTAAAACAGACAACGCGTCAGGCTGTGCGATTATGTACATTAACTAAGAGAAACATTCATGGATCAAAGGAGAGTGTCTGTTTTTTTTTGCTTTGTATAAGTTTGGCACAAATGCGATTCATATAATGTTAGTGAGTGACATACTAACATAATAGCGAAGTTGACTCTCTCCCCTCTTCCCCCTCTGCTCCGCAGTGCACCGTGCCCACATTTGCAGCATTTTTAAAAATTGTGGTGAGAACTAACCAGTGCTGAAACACAGAGGTTTTATGACCCTTTAAAAAAATCCACATGGTTTTATACATGTTTTGGACTATGCTATTTTTAACTCTGGAAAACAATATGTTGATAAGATGCCACATTGTGCAGCTTTAAGTTGTAATTTTCAGTCGAAGGGCAACAAGAGGAGCGATGTAAGTCTTCACTGCTTTCTTAGCAAAAAGAAGTAGAGAAAAGAATGGGAAGATGCCTGTGGACAAATAAATGTTCCTAAAGACCCACACCTTTGTTCTTTCCACTTCAGCCCTGGCACTTTTTTGAGGCGTTTAGTCAACCACAGCTACTGAAAGAGCGCACAAATGGCAGAGACAAGAAACACTAGATGCCATCCTGGCAGGATGTAAACATATTGACACTTGTCATGACGCTGTTGCCACTTAAGGAGTTTCTCAGTTCTGATTATACTCAATATCTGGGGCATTTAGACTCCTGTGTGGAAAACATTGGTATGGCGTTTGGTTTAAGTCTACCACCCATAAGCTCTCAGTAGCTGTGGTATTTTATTTCCAAATTGTTGCAGTAAAAAAAGCAACAGTTAGTGCCAGTAGCTCACCGAGTGCAACCATTTGATGTAATCGAAAAAATGGTGCTCCCCAATAGTCCAAAATATGTATAAAACGATGTAGATTTTTAAATAACGTAAATCTTTTGTGGGGTTTCTACTACATATTTTAGTAAGAGACATCAATTATGGTATATTTAGCCATACAAGTCTCTTTAAGGGGTTCTGTTTAAGAAACAAATTACATTTTTTACCTGTGAATGGTAAAAATGTTACAACAGTTATATTGTTTTTAACTGACATTGGACATTGTGAAATGTGAAAGAGCTAGCTGTTTCAAATGATCCATGTTTGTTAATAATTCTATTCACAATGTTTCTGAAGTGTAAACAAAAGATGCAATCTGCTGCAATCTCTTCTGCATGCTACAATAGTGAATATGTGAATATTTATGGCCGGCATCCCTGGCTGAATACGGAATTAGGTGCCTCTTGGACTGATTTATCAGGATAATGAGAGGCGGTAAAGGACATGCTAATTGTGCTGCTCAAGACACTTCATCCCTCCACCGTCTTTATCTCTCGCTCTCACACAAACAATCAACAAAAGCATGCTAACATCTGCAAAGAGAGTCCTGTAATCAGCTAATGGCTCCTCACTTCAAGGTGGCACATTATTTCCAACAGGCAAATCAGATTTCAAGAGTCAAAATCAGACATGATTAGTCAGAAATACGCTTTTCGGTTATTTAATATGCACTGGGGACCCCTGTCTGTCATCTTACGTCGAAGAGAAATAGTTGCTCATATCAATCAGATCCTTATGTTTTAAACAAGATCTACAAATCACCAGCACTGGAGTAGCTTTATTAGTTACAAAAGATGGGAGGACTTTTCTCTCTCACTTTTTTAAAAGCCCTATTTTTATTTTACCAACTGAAAGTCTGTATTTGTTTTCTCTGTACCAAATTTTGTCTGGGTGTTTTAGAAGCATTCCCATATTTAAACTCAGGAGACGAAGGGGACAATTGGTCAGGGAAACATAAAAGCATGTTTCATCTTCTCTTACTGCCAATTAAAATGGGATAAATTGGAGGGTGGACTAGAGGGGTCATAAGATCATGACATATGTGGCTCTATAAAAACTGAGGAATGAGCCGCAACATTTAATTTAAATCCAAGCAGGCTTACATTGGTCTGCATGGGGCAAAGTGCACAATTAGAGCTTAGCAGATGGATCTTAATGTATAATTATGAAGACTTGAGCCGGATCTCTGTTTACAGCACAGCAGATCCATTTTTTTCATTTGGTATATGGTGAAAAATAAAATTTCAGGATTTAGTGTTTCTTCACCATTTGCTTTAGAAATAACTAATTGCTGCTAATTATGTCTTATATACACTGCTCAAAAAATAAAGGGAACACTAAAATAACACATCCTAGATCTGAATGAATAAAATATTCTTATTAAATACTTTGTTCTTTACATAGTTGAATGTGCTGACAACAAAATCACACAAAAATTATCAATGAAAATCAAATTTATTAACCCATGGAGGTCTGGATTTGGAGTCACACTCAAAATTGAAGTGGAAAAACACACTACAGGCTAATCCAACTTTGATGTAATGTCCTTAAAACAAGTCAAAATGAGGCTCAGTAGTGTGTGTGGCCTCCACATGCCTGTATGACCTCCCTACAACTCCTGGGCATGCTCCTGATGAGGTGGCGGATGGTCTCCTGAGGGATCTCCTCCCAGACCTGGACTAAAGCATCCGCCAACTCCTGGACAGTCTGTGGTG